>BGPR01003996.1:0-122400 GCA_013235015.1 Araneus ventricosus
AGTTTGAGAAAACGCCCCCAAATCCTCGTCTCGAGAGCCATTTGAAATTACGTTTTAAGAATCTGAGGACAAGAGTTTGCAAAACGCCTCGAACCGCGAGAATAGTCAGAAATCACGTGGTATGAAACGAGTCTGAGGGCGAGAGGAGGCAGTGGCCGCCCTCGTGGCACCGTCGTCACTAAAGGGGGTTTGGTTCAAAACTGGAGGGGTACCGGTGCTCATATATTTTTTTGACCGACTGTAGGTTCGATTTCGCATCATGTGGACCAGTACAGTTAATACATTTTTCGGGACCCTGGCAAGGTCCAGTATGTATTTCACTGTAACGGGAACATACGTTATCTTTGTCACATGTTCGTGAAGGGTGTGTGAGAGAGTGGCATTTTGTGCACTCTCGAGGGCGATCGATAAAATGTTGAATTTTTTGATTAATGAACCAAATTTTGATTGCATCGGGGATAGTTGTTCCTAGGACTGTTATCAATACCGGAGTCGCTTGTTTCGACGAGTTTTGTTTGAGAAATCTCCTCATCTCGACAACGTCAAGGTTATTTTTGGCCTGTATTTCTTCAGCTAACTCCTCCAAGGGCGTGTTAACCGGAATATCAAAAATCAAAAATCTAGAACATAAATTCTCCCATATGATGTTCGGGGTGACATCTATTTCCATGAATTTATTCAATGATAGAAGTTGGACAGCGCAGATGGGATCCTTGGTAGTAAACATAATTTTTCCTTGCCTAGTGTATTTCATATTATCAATGTTTTCATGGCGATTAACGGCTTTTTTAACAAAAGCTTGAACTAGGAATGGGTTCAACTGAGGTATCTTCTTGTTACTGTCGGCGTTCGAAATTATGACGTTTATTTCATTAAAGTCTTTTTGGCCAGCACGGATAACAAGTTCGTTGTCATTTTTATTGATTTAAAATAGATATTGTTCACAACGGAACCCATGTTTTCTGGAGTGGCTGTATTCATACAAATGTCATCGTCAATAGTTGAAATTTCAAAACTTGAATACGTTTTTCCAACAGGATAATGAACCAGTAAACAACAAATGGACAGTGAAGCTTACCTGTCTTCTGCAAAACACAAAATAAGAAAAGGAAAAAGATATTTTACGTAAGGAAAACACGCAAAGACGACAAAAACGCAAGAGGTAGACCTCTCAATTCACCGCCTCCGACCTTCGACCAAAAACCCATCCTCACCATCTTTGATGAACCATATATACAAAACATTCAATTACAGCAGAAAGAAGGTTTTGAAAGCTAGCAGACTGTTCATTTCTGAGGACAAGATTATTCAAAAACCACGTTTTACAAGCCATTTGAAACGACCAATCGCACCGTCGTCACTTAATGGGGTTTGGTTCAAAACCAGAGGGGTACCGGTGCTTATATATTTTTTTGAGCGACTGTAATCGTGGTGAAGCTTCCTTACTGTGATCGCGTCTAAAACTGCGACTGTGACTTCGAAGGATGACTACAAAAATTCAAAAGAAGTTTCGATGGCGCCATCTATTGACAGTAGAAAGAACTAAACATTAAAACTAAATAGAATATATAATTAAAAGATACAATTTTTTATTTAAATTTTTTAGAACCCTTTGCTTATACTTAATAAGACTTTTTGAAAATCAAAAGTGTGATTGAAATAACAGTTATTTGAAATAGATATTTAAAAATAGCAATAGCAATATCAAAATATTTTTTACTGAAAAAATCGTGGATTATACATCCCTAAGGGGTCTATTCTGGTACCCCTGGTTGGGTGAGTGACGTTTCCCCGGCCGTTAACAAAGGAAAAAGTGACGTCTTCCAACCCAACCGGGGGTACCAGAATAGACTCCTAATATAGCGGAAACCTGACATTACTCCAATTAAAGAAATCAGAGAACTCGTCTATACTCACTCAGGAATTTTTCGTAAGCAGCCTTTCTGTCTTGCATATCATGTAGATAAAACCTCATTGATAAAAATGTCTAAATAAAATCCTTTATTCTTTTCTTATATCTACCATGACGCCGTTAAGAAAAAGTAAACTTGTAACTGTAACTCAATATTGTTAACTGTAAACCATCTCTATCGCATGCGGTGTTTGTAAACAAGACCAGAGATTTCCATGCTTACGTAAATGCACTTGACAATTTAAAAATCTTTTATTTGAAACTTTTTCGTATTGGTGGAAATTTAGAATTCCCTCTTAACAAAATATGCTGCCTTGTACGGCATTTATTGAAAAATATAAAATTCGTCCCATTTTAAAAAAACCAGAGTTAAGGGATGATATTTTTTGTGGATCATCAGCTTGTGCTGAATGTCCAGATACCATTGCGCGTTTGGAAGTATTCCCTCATAGTTCTAGTCATCGGTATAAAAAGCCGCATTATATAATTCCCGATTCAAATGTTCTCATTAATCAAGTAAGTACTCTAAGTAAAGCCTCTATATTAGGGGCTGTCCATAAATGATGTCAGACTTTTTTCCAATATTTTTGACTCCCCTCCCCCCCCTTTTGTCACAAAGTGTCACACTTCACCATACCCCCTCCCCCCTTGTCACGCTATATTACATAAACATATACTTGCAGTTCAGAAACAAAGCACTACGTTATAGATCATATTTCAAATTTTATTTTTAAACTTTAACTATGTGTTTTAATGACATTTGTGAGCAGAGGGAGGTTTTCTTCTAATTGTGAAGAATTTCTGCTGCTACCATATTCTCAGAACATGCCCTGAATGCCTTTTTCGAAAAGAAAGGAATATAAATGAAAAAAAATCACATGAAAGTTGTTTTAGCCGCGATTAAAAAATACCCTCAAATTCTGGTAATTTTAAAATTTAATCTGCTGATTTTAAATGTTTCTATTTAAAACAAAATGTGTGATGTCACAATTCTTGTTATCCCCTCCCCCTTGTCACAACTGCCCCTTTCCCCCTCCAAGCGTGACATCATTTGTGGACGACCCCTTAAGCTTAGTTTTATATTTGTAAAAAATAGCTACCCTGTAGAGTTAAATTGCTTATATATCTACTTCTCTATTGAGTTATTATCATCGAAACAGCGTTCTGTTCACACACATTAAAATCACAAACTGAATGCAGTTACCTAGACCAGATGATGAAAAGCATATGGAAAAAGGTCTCGTAGCAGGTGACAGATAATTTTTGTCAGGAAATCAATACAATGGTAAATTGAGTTGTTACTTTCTATGATTTGATTTTTTTACATCACTAAAGAAGATGAAAATTATATTAGGACTTCACTCTAGTCACTAACATTAATTTTCTCTGCTTGGTTCTAGGTTACTGCTGAGTCTTAACATATGGTTATTAATTCAGAAAAGCAGAAAAGGACTTTTTCTTATATATTACTGATCTCTTGAAGTTACTGATAATTTTTTATATTTTTCTTTTGTTGTAGTTAAAATGTCCATGTCATTTATTTTCCTTGGAACTTCCATTAAAAGAGAACTTGTCACCATACTTCTGATTTTATTTTAAAAATCTTTATGGTGATTTAGATATTCTTGGTATGTAAATAATCACAAATCAGACTTTTTCAAACAAAATAAAAGGTTATTTTTAAAAATTACAGGATGGATTTCAATGTCCCATTTTATAGCATTGAGTAATATATTCATTTTATTGTAATACATTGCACTACTTGAGTTTAGTGACAGCAGTTAGAAGCTATAATTTCTTTCCTGACTGAATTTTACTTTATCATTTTCCCCAGAAATTAATTCTAACATCTAATTGTATTTTAAATCTCTGAGAATACCCAAAACAGGCAAAAACTGTAATCAGGTTTTTGAACTTAAAGTTTAAAAGTTTTAAAAATTAATCACTTCATTAAAAAGAACTTCATGGAAAGCTTACTCAGTGTATATAATTTTGAAAGTATGGATGGACAAAGAAAATGTCAGTGAAGAGCGATTCATTTTTTTTCATCATTTCTATTTATTCTTTTGTATCACTTTGTGTCCTGAAATAAATGTTATGTATTTGGAAGCTAGACTATTGATTAAGATTAGATATTCACTATAGTAATAAATGTTTTTTCCCTTGTGCTAATCAAAACATATTTTTATCTTTGTTTTAAATGCAAATTTTTATTTTCTTCAGGGTATTTTTATTTTTTTCATTACATTTGTAAGCTGACATCTTAGTAAACTAACTTGTAAAAATGATGTTATGTTAAATGTTACCATGATCTACTTATTGATATTATCTGTTTTCTCTTTTTTTTAATTATTAGAAAATAAATAATTTGTTCTTTTTTTAAAATAATTTTTGCATATTTGTGAAAAAAATTCTGTTTCACTTCTGATAAACATGAAAAGTATGGCATTTACAAAACAGTTTTCACTGATAAAAGAATGTTGTAATGAAAAGTTCTTATTTTTATTAATCGGTAGGTTTTATGTTAGAAACTGGTTTTAATTTAATATTTAAAATATAGCTTTGCTTCGAAGTTTATCAAAATATGCTTTACATATGTGAATTACTTACTTAAAAGGTATTAAATTGTTTAACATGAGGATTAGTAATAATATATTGTTAAATCATTAATTAAGAAGTAATCTTAACTGAGAAAACATATTTTTATGTTTTAAACTTCATTATACTACTTAGTTAATAAAAAATATATTTATGAAATATTAAAAACAATAGTCTTTATTTAATTTCAATTATTTGTCTCTCTTAATTTTATTTATTTGTCTCAACTTTATAGCATTAATATGCCATTTTTTATACATCATATTTTCTAGTCCTTCTGGAAACCTTTGTATACCACTTTATTTTAAAGCTAATTTCCTATGTTTTGTCTGATTTAATTTTCTGAAATTTACAGTTTGATATCCTGGGTCAATCTGCATTTAGAAATGTAATCATCCTACAAACAGTTCTAGAGGAACTGAGACGTCGTCATTCACCAGTATATAGTCGAGTTAGAGAGACTGTGTCAGATGCAGATCGTCATTTTTATGCTTTTCTGAATGAACATCACAGGTAAGGCTTGCTAATGTAATATTTTTCAGGCTTTATATTATTTTTTGACTCTAACTCTAAATTTTCTTCCAAAATATTTTTATATTGTTTTATGAACTTGTAGGAAATGTAATCTGGCTGTGGATTAATTATTTTCTTTTCAATACCATTGCTCGCACACGGTTTTACTTATCTTACTCAGTAATATAGAGATTCTTAAACCTCTCTCTAAAAACTAAAGATAAAATTTCTTAGATGACTTCAACTATTTTAGTGAATCTTAGTTTTAATAATTCATAAAGTTTTTGAGAACAAATTGAATTTGGATGTACAAAAGTTAAACCAAAGATAAATCTAGTTTAAAGTATGTTAAAAGTTACTAGAAGCTTAATTATCATTAAATGATCTAATGTACAGATTAAAGATAGGGCTCCTTGAAATTACAGGAGTGAAAATCCTCCACGGATCCGCGATTTTCCGCTTTTTTGTATATTTCTTTTTGTCTCCACCTTTTTTTTTTTTTTTAAATTTTTATATTCCGCTTTTTTTTTTTTTTTTTTTGTCATTCACTTCCGAGGATGAGAAACCAAATTCCCTCGGTCCTCCCTGTTGGAAAGTGAGTGACATGGAAGGGAGTGAACTGGAAGAAAACGACGTTCCAACACAGGGCTTGTGTCTCATTGTGATTGATCATGTGGATTGGAGGCAAGGTTTCAAGCTATTGGCCTTGGATTAGAGGGTTATTTTGTTATTTCTAAGGAATTTCTCCACACGTGTTTTTCTTTCACATTTTAGACGATATTTTTTCTACATAATATTCATGACTCCATTTCGTTTCCCAGTGTTCGGCATAGCATAGCATACCGGAATGCGAAGTTCGAATGCGCTAAAGCGGCCATTCATCTCAAATCCAAGATGGAAGTTTTGGAACACGGGAAAGAAAAAGCAATCGTCAAGGTCGAAAACCTATGAAAATTAGAATAGGGCTAGTAGAAGTCAGATTTCCAAACAAGCGGAAATCCGACAGTTCTCGTGAGCAGTCGGTGCATCAAAAGCTTGACTGGATCGGGACCCTGATTAGAGGGTAGCGATTAGCATATCTGAAATCCTCGGAGTGGGGGAAGGAAGAGGAGATCAAAGAGCATCTGGGTAGAAGGGGAGAGAAGATTGACCACCCCGTTACCGCAAGCGCACTTTGAAACATCAAGTTCCGCGGTGAGTGTTTCGCACTTTGGAGCTACAGTTGAATGACACGCATGATTTTTCGACTTGAATGGGTGTGGGAAAAAAACAGTGTTGGGACAAATGGAATGGAATGAACAACAGATGAATGGACAACTTTATGTCTGTCTACACGAAAGAATTATTAATTGTGATTTGTGTCATTAAAATTTTTAATTATGTCTATAATAAGAACTGATATTATCACCCGTGAAAGCGCCACGAATATTAAACATTTGGAGAAAGGTGTTAAAAAGACCATAAAAATCAATGGAGATGGGAATGGCTAAAAATAGCTCAGAGAAGGGTGAAAGAAAAGAGTTTTAGAAGAACTGCTAATAATGAATTGCAGCCAAAATTTTTAAAAAATTAAATGCACTAAAACAAGACAGTGGTCGCTGCCAAACTATTAAATCTATGTTTGAAAACATGACATGAACAAATAAGTTTGTATAAAAAGAACTATTTGAATTACTCATTCATGGCAGTTTAGAGGTTAAGGCATAGTTTTGTGATTATTCATAAAACTGATATTTATGCAGGACTCTTTTGTGCCTTTTTCTTTTATAATCCAAAATATGATTGATATATTTTAGGTTTATTATATGTATTTTATAAAAATTATTGATATTATAGAACTTTATTAATTGTATCTATTTTAAGAAAGTGAGTAAAAAACATTGATTTTATAATGTTAAAAATTAGTGTTTGTAATTGAAAAAATTCATACATGGCGGTAAGAAAGACGATATTTTTTTCATAATTTATTTTTTTTGGTGATGAATAAATCATTCATTAATAAGTGTTTACTTATCTCTTCCTTAATGCATGTCTCTACCCACATAAAAATGTAGCTACTCTCACTCTCGTGAATTTTCCTCTTTTTTGTATCTTTGCTGTTTTCACCCCTGAAATTAAACAACTTTCATTTTAAATAAAAGATTTTATTACACAGAAAATTGATTACTGATACTCAGAACTTAATCCTGTTAAAAAATATCAATTACTTTTAAACACATTAAGATTATAGTCAGGACTATATAAGATGGCATAAATGATTCATCACGTAGCTTTCCTCATATTGTCAACTTAAGATGTCTCTGAATATAAGAACAACTTTATTGCAGTGAAGATGCTTTGATCTTTTCTTAGGCTTTTTCTTGTACTAATGTTTTCCTTTTTCCCTTCAGATATACTTATACTGAAAGAAAACCAGGTGAATCGTATATTAAGAGAAATGTCCGGGCAATCTGCAACGCTGTTAAATGGTATCAAGAACATTTAAAATTTGATGATGGCCATGCCATTGATGTTGTATTGTTGATTAATGACAAAGAAAGCTCTAAAATAGCTGATGAAGAAGGCTTAATTGTATACACTTGTAAGTCTTGTGATATTATGCTTAAATTGTTCTTTCATAAATCTGAACAATTATATTATTTATGCATTATCATGTCTAACAGCAGTGTGATGAAACATATTTTTGTCGCCAAATTTTTCTTTTGTATAAATTTTTCTCAGTTGACTGATTTATTCTGTTCAAAGATTGTAAGGGTCAGATGTATAAATCAGTATGGTCACTAACTTCAATTTTTTCAACCGATAGCTCTCCACATTTGGTATTAGATTTCACACTGTTAAGACATAATGGTTAACAAAAGTGATCATGAACTTGGTGATGGGATTGTAGCAGGTTCTTAAGTCTCTCTACTTGTTAGTTGTAGTTCTTTTGTAATAAATGTTGATTGACAAAAGTGATGTAGTTTCACAGGGTTCGTACGCGTCCTTGCAAGTCCTTAAAAGTCCTTATTTTTACATTTAGTCCTTAAAAGTCCTTACAAATCCTTATTTTTATGCCCCATTTTTAAAAAGTCGTTGAAAGTCCTTACTTTTTACTCTGCCATTATTAAAAAATTTAAAAATTTCACCGATTATTGTTTTTCTAATTTCTCCTTCTCGGCGGCTCTAATCTCGGTCGACGTAATTTTCCAGTGGAATGGGGGGGGGGGGAAGGGATCACCACGCTCTACTTAATCCATATCTATCGCATACACTTTGGGATATAAGGGAGGGAGTTACAGATGGCCTTTATTGGTCCATGGTTCCATAGAAATGATTGTCAAAAGTGCTGTTACCATTTTTAGAACAGTATCAAAGTGATAAACCTTTACTTCCATTTTTTGCCAGTGATGTATTAAAACTTGTTAATGATTGCATTCAACATTTTAAAATTTTGAAACCAGAGAATGAAAGAATTGAGAAACCTGAGACTTTATGCAAATTCAACTTCAGTGACCCAAACTTGTATAATGATAAAAGTTGAGTATATTTAGGATTTGTTGCAGAGCAACTAATGAAAGAAAAGATAACAAATAAGGAATTAGCAGACAAGGATGTTTTCACACTCTGACAGGATAGTCGGAAAAACATCATAACAGTGATAAAACATTTCATGCAGAAATGTCCTGTGAATTACTAGTAAAGCATGCGATTTGCATTGATCCACGAGTAATGGCTGGATATCCCGAAAAAGCACAGGAAAAAATGAAAAAGGTATTGATTGTGTTGTCGCCAAATAAACGTATTTTGGAAAAAGATTGTGACGCCATTTTGTTACTCTATGCAGATTTTCTGTTAAATATTGTAAAGCCAAATTCATTTGAATTTACTTCTTTCAATGCAAAGAGTGATTCCCTTGATAGTTTTTTTACAAACTTATTTTTGCAATAATCATTATTAAAAAGTTTGGAAGATTATCAAAATGGTATTAATATTGTCACACGGACAAGGAGGTTTTTCGTTGAACAAGGCCCTGGAAATACAAAATTTAAAAGATGCTTCATATATATTTCCCAGTGTGTAATTCATGAGTTTATTAAGCGGTCTGGGGCTATTTATGACTTAAAAATTAATAAAGAAATGAGGACGGCTGCCACCTCAGCTAGAGCAAAATACATGCAGTATTTAGAAAGTGAAAGATCCAAAGAAAAAACTGAAACGTAAAGCTCTAGAGGAAGAAATAGATTTTTTAAAACAAAAGAAAATTTTCCTCCGAAAGGACATACACCAAATAAATGAGGAAGCAAATGATTTGAATGAGGCTGAAAAGTTGAAGGACATAAATTTATTTATTCAATCGCATGAACTAAGAAAAACAATTACTGCAAAAGAAATTAAAATAAATACCTTGGATGTAAAATTAAATGAAAAAAGTTTGGAATTAAAAGATATTTAATTTGATTACCAGTTTCGTGGTTTTTCTTTCATCAATTTATTAACTCATATTTTAAGGAGTTTTTGTTGTGTTAAATTTGTAATATATCTTCTATGTTTTATATTATACTTTATCATCTAATAGGTTGAATTTGCAAAAATGAGACATTTTATTTAAAAATGTGTGCGACAATTCGTTAAATTTATTCAATTTAGAGGTCCTTATTTTTTTTTTTTAGTCCTTAAAAGTCCTTGATTTTCTTTTAAGGAAATGTGTATGAACCCTGTTTCATTTTTCAGGACTTTTTCGGTCATTTTACAATTTTATATAATTCATATTGTATGATGTGATTCAATCTGAATCTAACATTTGCTTTGTAACAAAAGCAAGCCATTAGTAAATGGAAAAAATAGATAAAAAAGGTTAAGAATTAATTATTTTAGTAAAGCTATGGCTCAACCAGATCATATTACCAACATAAATCTCAGTATGTCATAATGAGAGGATTTATCCTAATGTTTTGAAAAAAGTTAGAAGTGCTAAATGCTTGATCACTTATTATTTCCACTGTGTGAACACTGTTAAAAACTATAAGGTATATGCCCATCATTCTGTGATGTAGCAATATTTCTGCACCATATAAAATAAAAAAATAATGAAAATTATTCAAATTAATTATTTTCATTTTAAGATAAAAAAATAAATGTGTCACATACTACATTCTTAAGGATTTACTTTTCTCTCCAAAAAAAAAATCTTGAACTTATAATAAAACATTCAATCTCTTTTACTTGCACATTATACTCTGATATGAATTTGTCTTAGACTGAAATAGACTGTAATTTATTCGGAATTAATGTTTTTTTTTAGTTGCAGAATATGTGAAGGATATGACAAAATTTCCATATCTTACTGATATATTAGCAAATGTTGATGTGAATACAAAAAATGATGGGGTAAGTGAAAAAACATTCATTTATATTAAATGCATCAAACTATTTTAAGTATTAATTTTGTAATATTCCAATAAAAAAAAAGTCGGTACTTAAAAGCAGTCAATTAAAACACAACTGAAAAGCAAGACAATGAGTGAACACTCATTCACACACATAAATGTTCTTTTTGTAGGTTACAGTAATCATGTCAAAAATATTTTAAAAGATTAAAGAACTATAACAGCTTAGAAATAAAATAAGAATTATTTATTTTTAATGCATACCTTCAGTGGTGTTATCACAAAATAAGCAGTGTCAGGACACTCTAAAATTAGTAATGGAATGCTCTAACTTGGGTGACAAAAACTTCACTATTGTAAAGACATTTTCACAATTTTTTGTTATTTATTTCTCGTAAAAAAGCAGTGCCAGAACAGCATTCCATTGCTTTCTGGTTCCACTACACCCCTGCATACATTGTTTAATTGAAATATTTATTTCAAAATTCACTCATCTTAAAATCAATATTTAATCTATTCAAATGAAAGGGGGTTCGTTTATTAAATTGCTTATTTGCAAATTCTTTTGTCTGAAGAATCGCATAGCATGTAGAAGCAAGGGTTTTTTTTTTGTCTTCTTTCTTTGGGAAATAAATTTTTTTTAAACCAACTGCTGTTTTTCAACATGAGAATTCTTAGAATTCTATATATTATTGCTACTAAATATTGCAATTTTTGTAAAAACAATCATGAGTGAAAAAGTGGCAGTTTGCTACTTTTAAAGAATTTTTCAAAAATAAATAAAAGGAAAAACATACAGTTTTTCACAATGTTTATTGTGACTGATTTTTATTATGTGTGATACTGCAACATATATGCATTGAATTTGTAATGAAATAAAGGGATTTTCTGTTGCATGTTTTAGTGGATTATAATAAGCTTTATATTTTTAATAGAAATTTCTGTGAAATGCATAAATATCAATGATTTCTAGCAACTTTTGTTTCTCTATACCATCTTGATGTATTTTATGAATGACATTTTAATAAATTGTTTCCATTTTACTAACTTCTCTGATTGTGTCTAATAAATCTGAAATCACTCTTTATACAGTGTGAATTAACTCTTGCTAATGGTTATGCATTTCGTTATTTAGGGACTTAATTTCGATAATTAGAGCATTTGTGCTCCATTCCTAAAATTCCATATTTTGCTTAAATTCTTTGTAAAAATATTTAAATAGTCCGGATGTCTTTATAAATTCATATTGAAACTATTAGGTAGATTCCTTATAGGAACTTTACCTATTGCAATGGTTCTCATGACACGACTTCTGAAAAATTTCTGCAGATCTTCACCAATCATGACCCCTAGAACCCAAAACCACCATTCTTTAAAAAGTTTATATATATATATATATCATGATATTTTTCAATGCCATGATATTTTTCAATTTATTATAATTTTTGTCTATTTTTTTGCCATTGTGTCTTGTATGTTTTTGAATCTTTGTCTTTTGTTTCTTGTTTGTTTTGATATATATATAGGTATAACGCTTTTTCCCATGTTATTTTGTGAACATGATAACTGGTGTAATTTTGATCTAAATTTAACCAGCATGGGATATGTTGTAAAGATAGTGAAAATCTCGGTCGAGTTCGTAGATGGGCTTTCCAGCTCAAAGGGGGTGGAAATTTTCATTTTGCCATAATTCCCTTACGATTGAAGATAGAAAGAAAATTCAAATTACGCGAATTATTGCCTTATCACAGAGAACAACTTTTGTATTGAAACTTTTTGATAGTCACAATTTCTTAGAATTTATGAGATAAAAAGCCATTTTCAATCCCAACACCAACTTATCATTTCCAAACAGTTTTGTTACGATTAAAGATAGAAAAAAAATTTCAATTAGGCAAATTATCACCTTATCATAACGAACAACTTTCATATTAAAAGTTTTTTGTCTGCTAGAATTGCTGATAAGTTATGAGCTGATAAGCGATATTAAATACCCCCCCCCCAAATTAATCATTTCCCCATAGCTTCGTTACGATTGAAGATAAAAAGAAAATTTCAATTAGGGGAATTATCACCTTATCATAAAAAACTACTTTTATGTTGAAAGTTTTTGACAGCAAGAATTACTTACAAGTTATGAGTTCCCATCAGCCACATTCACTTCCACTTTTTATATGGTAAACAAGTTGATATACCTGGCTTTGCTCCGGATTAAAATGTTTTCATGTTTAATATTTTTAATGTAAAAATTACTATTGTATAAATATTATAATACACAAATTCTTTTTTGATATGAAATGTTTTTAATTAAAATGAGAATATCAATTAAAGCAGACGATTTTTAAAAACAGCCGCTTTCTGCATACATTATTATTTGTTATATAGGTACTTCAAATGTTGTTAACAATTACTAAAGTAAAAGAAAGGTTTTAATGAATATTTTGAAACAATTAAGTTAACTAGTTAATTATTCATTAATTTAAAGCATGAAAATAAATCAATAGTTGGTCCCGATATAAATTGTTAATCGTCCACTTTTAAAATTTTCTTTTAGCACTCTTTCTTCTTTAAACAGTTCTTAGTATTATTCTTGTTCTTCAGCAAGAATATTGTTACGAATTCAGATTAAAATTAATTTTGAAAAAAATATTAAAATGAGAGAAACAAATTTATGGAAGCGAAAGATATCGTGGAAAAACGCCTTGCTTAGTTTTTAATTAAGTGAAATTTTAAGCAACTTGTAGGCTTTGAAAAGTTGAAGGTGACCTTTCTCTTTTCTTAAATAAAAAGTCTGCAAAGTTTGGTTGAAATCAGTCCAGTGGTTTAGAGGAGATGTGGAACATACACACATAGAGATGATGACTTTTATTTAAATTAAGATAATTATAAGATTAAGATTGCTGGCAAATAATATGAGCCATAAAAAAGATTTTAGTGAAACTTTTGTCACAATTGATTATTTAATTTTAATTAAGTAAATAGTTAATTTTAATTAATCAAACAGTTAATTTTAATAGTTAATTTGATAATCAGTTAATTTGACAGATTACTTTAATTTGATATTTATGTAGACATGGTGGGACCATGATTTGTTTAATAAATTCAATTTATAATACCCATTACGATAGATATTTAAATTAGAGATCCCTTTATCCTTTTTGGATATTGAAAAATATCTTCTCAACTTTAAAATTGTTTTGGGATTTTCTGCCTGATTATTTAGTTTTAACCATCAATGGAGATTTAAATTTACTGTACAAATTGGCTGCATTCATATCCTTTGCTTTAAACACACATATTAAATTTGCCATGCACAATGTTTAATAATTTTTCTCTTAGATGTTAATAATTTAATGACTATTATCTCTGTAACCAGGGGGTTCTCTAAATGAGCCCATTTTATTAGTGTTTAAGTGTTTCATGCCTTGTGATTTTACCGTATGACAAAGTAATGTTCACACAATGATATTGTAACCTAGACTAAATAAATTAATTTTTAAATCTAGCGTCTTTCTTCATTCGTGTCAAGAGTCAATTTCTTGTTGCTGTTTCAGATGGTCTGGCTTAATATTATCTAGGAGATATTTGCTCTGCTGAGATGTTTATTTCTTTATGACTCCTACCTGTTCAATGATTATTTGTTGATATAAAAAAAAAATTACCATGTACTGACTGATGAATCTGGCATTTTGAAGTGAAAAATGGAATGATAAAACCTTGATGTAGTAAAAAAAATTAAATGTCATGAAAACAGAATCACAGCGTAAATATTGCAATGTGTAGAAACAATAAAGTCACTGGCTATGTCTGTATTGATCAATATGTATGTTAAAATGTTAATTATATGAATGTTAATTATATGAATGTTAATTATAGAATGTTAAAACTAAATTGGTGCCAAATTGTAAAAATTAGATTTATATTCCAATTTTAGATTTATATTGGGTGTTTAAACATGAATACAATAAAATGCAATTTTTGGTACACTTAATAAAGCACCTTCCTTTACTGGCACCTAAAAAGAATTAGCCGCAAAGGAAGTACCTGAAAACATGAGTAGTACAATGCGTCGACTAGCTTGTAGAATGATAAAATGAAGACGAATTATTTAAATTAAATATCTTTTATTAACAATTTTTTAGATATGTACTACCAACTTTAAGTTAAGAAAATTGAATTAACAATTATACTGATTGCATATAACCAACACACGAAAACACAAATAAAAATATTAACATTCCAAAATTAACAATGTAATATTTCATTACTTTTGTAACATTAGCATAAAGGAATCTACCTTTGCCTTCAAGCTTGCCGAAAAGGGATTTTTGCCTTTTTTTTCGTCCTGGTGTTGACAAAGTTCAAAAGTATTAAGGAATTAGAAGAATTCTATCAGAAAATTTGGCATCCCTTTATTTTAAATTGAGGCTCTTTTTATTACCTCCATTAGTTAAAGCTATGGGCATTAAACATTTTTTAGTACTTGAATCATATGTGAGTAAAATTTTGATGCAGTTTTTATTCCACTATATTATAATTCAGTTTTTATAATCTAAAAACTAATAACTTCTAATTTTTTTCAGCTAATTAAAATTTTTAAATTAAAAAATGCCCAGTTATTTTGATAGAATAAGAGCAGAAAAACTTTTTTAAGATTTATTAAGTGAATATAATAATTTTTTAATAGAATTATTGATTTTTGTTACCAATGAATTTTGAAACATTGTCTGGACCTGTTCCTTAACACCATAAGTCAAAGAAATAATCTTAGTTTGAGGTTTTGTTCTGATTGCATTTGTGTTCTTTTTTAAATATTCCTTAGTTGCCTTCAGCAACCATTTTGTTCACCTGAAATATTGGCTTTCAGGGTTATGAAACTATGAAAAAAGTCTACATAATAATAATAATTATTATTATCTTTATATACAAAACAACGTATGTATGTTTGTTCGAGCATCACTTCCGAACGGCTAAAGGGATTTTGATGAAACTTTATACACATGTTCCTCATTAACCCACTTGAAAAATAGGAGGGGTGAATAAGCCCTAACACGGTCCCTCAAGGTAGGGTGGGGCAAAGTCTCCAAAATGCATGTAACAAATAGGCCGATTGACTTGCTTGGCGATTTTGAGGAAATTCGGTAGCAGATTTGGCGCCAAGAAAATATTGTTAAAGGTAGATTTATCGTTACAAATAGTATTGTTTTATACAGATTTCACTGTATTGTTTTTGTTTATTTGAAATTTATTTTACGCAGAATGGCTACTAAAGAATAGTTGTTAAAATATTATTGAACGAAGAAAATAGGTGAATGAAATAAAAATTTTATGAAGATGAATATTTGGCCGACTATCCTACTAATTTATAATTTGAATTGGCAAAATTTAATTACGATTGCTACAGAGACTGACAAGAGGAAAATAACTGAATTAAGCTTGAATTTTCTGATTTATTAAAGTGATATTAATCTTTATTGTAAGGGAACTGAGATTTTTCATACTATCAAAATGTTGATGTTTCAATTATATCCTCATAGAATAGCGTACAATTAACTGATTCCAGAAATGAAGAATATGCATAAATTTGAAAAATTTTGAAATCTCATAACTTAAGATTTAAAAATGTAATGAAAAGGATACAATATAATAAAATATCTATTTTTTGCACTTAAATATATACAGTTTTTGCATTATTCTCAAAAGTTTTTTTTTTTTTATATTAGGTATGCACGGTGTAAATTTGTTTTCATTGTTTAGATTTTCAATTTTATATTAAAATATATCTCTAAGCATTATGCATTTATGAAACCTTTTTTACTTATTTCTGGGTAGCAGTATATTTTTACGATACTTTTCTTAATGAAAAATATCATTTGACTCACGCTTCTGTTCGACATTTACTATGTAATTAGATTGCCTCTTCTTTACTATAGTTAACCCTTTGATAGTGGGTGTGGTTTATAAACCACATATATTACAAAGTACTCGTAGTTTTTTTTAAATTTTCTTTTCCTCTTCATCACAAAGTTTTGTTAAGAAAATGACCGGATAATCTGCTAGTTTAAAATAAAATTGACGTCTATGTACATAGGAGAAATTGAAATTTATTCAACTATTATTTAAAGAAAATTTAAAATAAATGAAACAAAATTTAACATTCAAGACAAATAAAGCAGAGGTTTTTAAATTTTTAACTGGCATTTAAAGGATGGTTCTCCATTATATGGCAAAGTTCATGGCATGTGCCACTATTTAATGCAAATAGGTTAAAAGATTTCATTAAACAATGAAATTGGTTAGAATTTCTTTACAACAATGGAAAACATTGATGCAAATTATATTTAATAACTATTTTAGACAAATTTATTTAAATTAGTACAAGATAAATTAGAGAAAAAAATTATATGATTATTAAACTCCTATCATTGGAAAGATAATTTTCTGAATGTTAAGATGGTGTAAAAGTTGTTTTCATGCTAAATTTCCTGAAATTATCGCCAAAAAAGGCCAAAATATTGCTTCATTTTTAATTTGTTAATAATCTAAACTTTTGAAAAGAAATCTCTTCAAGGTACACATCATCAATATCCAAAGGATGTTTATTCCAAATTTGATAGCTCTAGGCCTAATTCTCTGTCCTGTTGAGTGTCAACCAACCAACAAACATGTATCTTCCATTATTATTATTATTAGTGGTTATGACTTCAAATCATAAGTGTATATATCACTAAAGAAGACACTATCAAACATTTGATAAAAAAATTGAATGTTGATTATCAAAAGACAACATTCAGTGGGAAACCAACCAACTCTTGGGGTTTTTTTAGGTGGATTCCTTATAGGAAGTCTACCTATTGCAATGGTTCTCATGACACGACTTTCGGAAAATTTCTGCAGATCTCAGATCTTCACCGATCATGACCCCTAGAACCCAAAACCACCGTTAGTTAAAAAGTTTATATATATATATATAAGGGAGTGTTATATATATATAACACTTTTTCCCATTTTATCTTGTGAACACGATAACTGAAGTAATTTTGATGTAAATTTAACCAGCATGGGATATGTTGTAAGGATAGTGAAAATCTCGGTAGAGTTCGTAGATGGGCTATCCAGCTCAATGGGGGTGGAAATGGTGGGGGGTAGAAATTTTCATTTTCCCATAATTTCTTTGCAATTGAAAACAGAAAGAAAATACAAATTAGGCGAATTATTGCCTTATCATAACGAACAATATTTGGATTTAAACTTTTTCGATAGCTGCAATTGCATAGAAGTTATGAGCTGAAAAGTGATGTTCCCTCCCTTCCCTCCTCTCCCCCCAATTTGAAATATCTTTCAACCTATGCATGTTACCCCTTGTTGGAAAGCTCTCATCATTTGCAGTCTCTTCCGCCCACTTTTTTTCTTGTAGCTCTAATCCTTATGAGAATAGAGGGCGAAATGTTCTTTTCCTTATTATTAGTAGAGACGTATATATATAACGCTTTTGCTCATGTTATCTTGTGAACACGATAACTAGAGTAATTTTGATTAGATTTTAACCGGCGAGGGATATGTTGTAAGTTCGGTGAAAATATCGACCGAGTTTGTAGATGGGCTAACCAGCAAAAAGGAGGTCGAAATGGCGGGAGACTGAAAATTTCATTTTCCCATAATTCCTTTACGATTGAAGATAGAAAGAAAACTCAAAATAGGCGAATTATTGCCTCTTTATAATAAACAACTTTTGTACCGAAACTTTTTTGATAGCTACAATTTTATAGAAGTTATGTCCAAAAATCCCACTTAAAACCCCCCCCCCCCCATTTTATAATTTCCCCATAGCTCTGTTACGACTAAATATAGGGAAAAATCAATTAGGCGAATTATCACCTTATAAGAACGAACAACTTTTATATTAAAAGTTTTTGTCAGCTAAAATTGCTTAGAAGTGATGAGCTGAAAAGCTATATTCAGTTCCTCAGCCCCCTCAATTTATCATTTCCCCATTACTCTGTTACGATTGAAGATAGAAAGAAACTTTCAATTAGGGGAATTATCACATAATCATAACGAACAGCTTTTATATTAAAAGTTTTTTGACAGCTACAATTGCTTAGAAGTTATGAGCTGAAAAGTGATGTTCAATTCCCCCCCAATTTATCTTTTCCGCATAGCTCCGTTACGATTGAAGATAGAAAGAAATTTCAATTAGGGGAATTATCACCTTATCATAGCAAACTACTTTTATACTGGAAGTTTTTTGACAGCAAGAATTACTTAGAAGTTATGTGCTCCCATCAGCCGCATTCACTTTTACTTTTTGTACGGTATACAAGCTGATATACTTGGCTTTGATCCGGATTAAAATGCTTTCATGTCTAATATTTTTAATGTAAAAACAACTATTGTATAAAAATTATAATACACAAATTCCTCTTCTGATCTGAAACGTTTTTAATTAAAATGAGAATATCAATTGAAACAAACGATTTTTAAAAACAGCTGTTTTCTCCATAAATTATTATTTGTTATATAGGTACTTCAAATTTCGTTAACAATTACTAAAGTAAAAGAAAGAAAGGTTTCAATGAATATTTTATTATATTATTCATTAATTTAAAAATGAAAATAAATCAAATCAATACTTGTTTCCGATATAAATTGTTAATCGTCTACTTTTAAAATTTTCTTTTAGCATTCGACCAGAATTCTGTAAATGTATTCTGGCAACTATATATATTCGTATTATTCTTGTTCTTCAACTATTAAGAATATCGTTACGAATTCTGTATAAAATTAATTTTGAAAAAAAAAAAACACATTAAAATGAGAGAAACAAATTGTATGGAAATGAAATTTTTGTCACTGAAATGCAAATTTTATTTAAAATAAAATAAGGTGTAAAAATAGTTTCGTGAGATAATGATTTCCGAAGATATCGCGGAAAAAAGCCTTGTTTAATTTTTAACTAACAGAAATTGTAAGTAACTTTTGGGCTTTGAAAAGTTAAGGTGAACTTTCTCTTGTCTTAAATAAAAAGTGTGCAAAGTTTGGTTGAAATCAGTCCAGTGGTTTAGGAAGAGATGTGGAGCATACATACAAACACAATAACTTTTATTTAAATTAAGATAATTATTAGATCATTACAAGATTAAGATTGCTGGCATATACTATGAGCCATAAAAAAGGTTTTAGTGAAGATATCGTCACAATTAACTAAATATTTAATTTTATTTAAGTAAATAGTTAATTTTAATTAATCAAACAGTTAATTTTAATAGTTAATTGATAATTAGTTAATGTGACAGATTAATTTAATTTCATATTTAACTAAACTTGGCTGCACCAAGATTTGTTTAATAAATTTAATATAAAATAGCCAAAGAAGATAGATATATAAGAGTTCCTTTTATCCTTTTTTTATATTGAAAAATATCTCATTAACTTTAAAATTGTTTTGGGGTTTTCTGCCTTAGTATTTGCTTTTAACTGTATTAGTACTAACTTACTGTATTTAACTGTATTTAGGGGATATTTGCGCTGCTGGGATATTTATTTCTTTATGATTCCTATGTGTTGACTGATTATGTGTTGGGATATAAAAAAAAAAAATTGGCCAATTTACTGACCAATAAATCTAGCATAACCTTTTGGAATGAAAAATGGAATGATAAAACCTTGATATAGTAAAAATTAAATGTCATGAAAACAGAATCACAGCGTAAATATTGCAATGTATCGAAACAATAAAGTCATTGGCTATGTCTGTATTGATCAATATCTAATATTTCATTACTTCTGTAACATTAGCGTAAAGGAATCTACC
This sequence comes from Araneus ventricosus, assembly GCA_013235015.1. NCBI lineage: Eukaryota > Metazoa > Arthropoda > Arachnida > Araneae > Araneidae > Araneus > Araneus ventricosus. The sequence goes on from BGPR01003996.1 coordinate 20,207, forward strand.
TTTGCCTTCAAGCTTGCCGAAAAGGGATTTTTTTTCGCCATTCTGTTACACTATTGTAAGGAGTTTTTTTTTATTAATGTGGTTTATCGCTTAAATATTTTACATTTTGCTGCACAATTATAAGTGAAATATTCTAATTTTAAATATTGTTTATAATTCAGAAATTAATTTTGCAGATACTTTTTCTTGCCACTTGGTTCAACAAATAGATGTTCATTGTTATTTGTAAAACAGTGCATATTATTAAAATTTACTAAAAATGTTTCTTTATTTATATTTCCTTTGGTCTCTAACCTTAATAAACTTCCTATTTATGTATTTATACATTCATTTGGATTTTGTACAAGTATTTTGTTTTATCTAAGCTGGCCTTAATCTTTCCTTGAAATGTTTTGGCCATGTTAATGGGAATTCTGCTTTTTAACTAACATTAGTATTTCTTTTTTTTTTTTTTTTAGCCTGGATTTATAGGAGATCAGAGTAAATTCAGGTTCCCTAAATATCAGAAGCTAGCACATATCCAAGACTGTCTCAAGGCTGGTACTCTAATACAAGGAAAATTTCAGGCTAGTAGAGAAAATTATCTGGAAGGCTTTGTGTTTATGGAAGGAGATGATGAATCTGAGTCAAAATCAGTATGTTCTTTTTAAATATTTTATTTTAAATTTTACACTGTACCTGAATTACATATCAAACATGTTTATTCCTGTGATATTTTGTACTGTAGGAAATAATTATATGAAATTATGCTGCTGACCAGTTTTGCAAGAGGTTTAAAGAAAAATAGTAAAATATTTTAGTTGCATGTACTTCACTTTTGTGCTTATGTCATAAAACCTCTTAATTTATTTAACCCTTTATCTACTGACGGTACTTTAAAGTACTGCTTTAATCACGTTCATACCTTCGCAATATGGCCGTTTTTCCTGACAGTATTCACAAGAACACGGAGAATGGAGTTTCAATAACAAGTAGCAAATGGCAGCTGAAGGCAGAAAGTAAAATTTTTCAATTATTAATTAAATTAATTAAGTAATTTTAATTAATTAAAAAAGTGTTTTCCTCATTCCCAGGGTTATTCTACATACAAAAATTATCGAATGATTAAAAAACAAAATTAAAAAGTTGCTAGGTAAATTCAGTAAATAAAGGGTTAAAGAAATTCAAAGAATCATTTTGTAGTTTCTGTACTAAAAGAAAAGAAAAAATATTCCGATTTTAATCGAATCAATTAACTAAAGGTAATATTTAAAATAATTAAAGAAATCATTCCTATAACCTAAATTGGAAAATCTAATAAAAATTTTATACTATTGTGAGTATATTTGTGAGATGTCCAAAATGTTCTTAATAATGCTGTACTGCAGATTTGTTTACTTTTTAAAAGTCGAATAATGATAATAATTTTGAATAATGAAATAATGAATGAATGAAAGAATAGTTTCCCTCCATAGATGTAAAGGGCACGAAGATAAATGTTTCCCACCTTCGTAATTTGATAATTTTTTTCCCTCATTCATTTTATGTCTATTTCTTAATTTGGAAAAAAAAAGGAATTGTTAAAATACGCACTTCAGCATGCATGCTTCAAATATTCATTGTTCTTTGTCATTAAACTAGTGTTAAATGATAAAAAGATATTTTAAAAATATAACTTTTTGTTTCTTTGATTTTTTAAACTGCATTTGTATTCATACTTTTTATTTAGAGGGTTCTTTTGTTCTTAATGTCTTTTTATTTCACTTGCTTTTCATTTACAAATTTCATTTTTCATTGAAACAAATTTAAAACACAGAAATGCCCTCTCTGGATCAATTTTACTGCAGTGAATTGCATAAGTACACCTGGCTATATATAGAAAAAAAGGTTTTGCATATTAATAGTCTTTAAATTAACTTTTGAGGCCGCTTTGGTTTAATGATAAGGTGTCGGCCTCAGAGCCAGATGGTTCCAGGTTGAAAACCTGATTCCACTGAAGGTCTGTCATGTATTAGGCCTGTTGCACATTAAATCATACTAGGGGGTCAAGCGTTCTCCCGTTAAAATGATGCGGAAGTCAGGAGAGGGGTCAGCTCATATGTTGTCCTGCGGAGAAGTCGGCGATCCCATCCACTATGCGACATCTTGTCCATTGACTCTCTCTTGGCATATTAGGAAACCTTCTACTTCACTGGAAAGTCTGTGGTACCAAAGAGTCCTGGAGAATCCGAATTCAAGAAAAAGAATAATAAACATGACTAAATTCATAATACACAATGAAAACATAATGTGACTGTAATAAGTACTCACCTGTCATTGTACAATAACTCTAGCTTATCCTGCATTCAATACACTGAAGATCCTAAGTCCTTCCTTCTCAAAAATCTTTAATATTAATCTTCCTATTCCTTGTATTTCACAATTAACACGCAATGGCTCTCCATCTCTAATACGTTACTCAAAACCTGTGCATTGATGTAGGCCCCTCATGTTGTTCGTCATCATCTACATTCATTATTTTTTCCTTCATTCACTCCGTGTTATTCAAGATATTGTATATATTCCTTTATTTTGTTGTCAATTCTATGTGTTAACTAATGTGCTAATTCTAATATGCTTTGTTAATTCTTCATTGTCATTCTTCTTATTGCTATAATTTTTTTTTGCAACTCAATAAAGTCCACCTACATCTACACCAACCCTGATAGGAGCCATATGAGCTCTAGAGACGGCGGTGTGGTGTGGTGTTAAAGTGTCCTTGTCATCTGACCACATTTCAAAATTGCAAGGTCTGTCACAAAATAGCCCTAGTGTTGCTTCAAAACGGGACATTAATATAACTAAACTAAATTAAAGTAACTTTTGTACTGATGTGAGTTATATGAATTAAGAATTATTTATGTATTGTTTAATCAAAATTCATACTTCTGGATATATTTATAGTAAAAATGTAAGTTAAGTTACTGTGTTTGAGAAAATTGGGTCATTTTGTGTATACAAGATCTAATGCAAAATTATTGATATTTTTTAGGTTTTTATACAAGGGTATAAACAAATAAATAGAGCTGTTCATGGTGATCTAGTTGCTGTTCAAATATTACCAGAAGATCAATGGACATGCCCATCATCATCAGTTTTAGAAGAGACAGCAAAAACTCCTGATGTAGAAAAGAATGAAACTGAGGTATTAGGAACTTTTAGAGGGGGGGGGGGGTTTAATTTATACATCACTAGCTCATATAAATGAAATATTCTTCAATATGTTAGATGTTATTTAAAAATTTATGCCTCCTGTTTATTGTAAGAAATATTAAGTGTGTCAAAAAATGTCTTTCTTGTATGTTTTTAATTTAAAATGCAATAAATAATTGCTTTTTTAACAAATCAAAAACTTTGAAACTTATTAGCACATTTATCCTGATATGCATTTTAATGGTTTGTATGCAAACTGATAAATTGTTCTGCAATTATACATATATAAGATTTCATACTATCATTGTTTATTATTTAAAACAAGGAAGAACAGAGCTGTCTTCCTCTAAAATTCTTGATACAACTTTTGATTTTATAGAATTTTGCATTTGCACATATGTAGATACATTTTGAAAGTGTGTATAATCATGAATTCCATATTTCTTAACTAATGCTTAGAACGTTTAAAATTGGGGCAATCTTGGCTTGAACTCTGTTCCTTATCTTTATCAATTTCAGAATTTGTTCTTTTTTGGCTCCCGTTTTTAAAAAATGATTGATTTGCAGCCGTAGAGATCGATCGAAACTTCGGAGGTTTATTTTCAGGCTGGCGTAAATAATGCTGCTTTAAGTTTTTTTCGTAATAATGTAGCATCGCAATCAAAACAACGAATTTTATTTATATACGCAGCCATCTCAAAGTAAAAACCACCTGTTATTTTCAGAAACCAAAGGCTCCGTGCTAGAAGCGTATCGGAATGAAACGCGTAGAAAACATTGGCCGTGACCAATACCGATATGAGGCAGTCAGCGTACTTCAAGGTCAAATCGCAGTCACTAGGTCAGCATAGGGAAGAAAGAGGGGGGGGGGCGAAGATTGCGCGAGAGCTAGAGGATTGCATATTTTAGCAATGTGAGTAATATAATAATTCCTAAGTTCTTTAGAAAGTGTGATTGATAACTGATATTTTTCACCATGGGATTTATTTTATGAGCACATGATAAACTTTATTACAAAATAGTCTGTAGACACTGTTCCAAAATCTGCGTCGTACGACGCAGCGTCGCGGCATTTCTGCCACTGGGGTTCTAGCCATTTCATTTTTATAGCTTTCTCTTTTAATTTCATGAAAATTTAAAATAAAAGCATTTTCCGTAATAGAGATTTTCCTCTTTAGTGCAAGGTTATAAAAGAGGCTTATTTTGAATTTTCTTTTATCTGTCTCTAACACAAGCACTAAAGAGAAGTTGACTATTATTTAACTTGAACTTGAATGAGAGGAGTTATGGGATTTGAAGCAACAAAGGCTGTAATCCCCTAGTTCCAAGCTAGACACAGTATAGTTCATTCCAAAAAAAAACGACTCCATAATGATGATTAGATCAGTCCATAAAAAGTACTGCGTCAATCTTTCCATGCAGAGTAAGTCCGAAATTGACGGTCTTGGGCGGCGAAAAAAAACACAAATAGAGCAACAAAGGAAACGCAACACTCGATGCCAAAAGGATGCGGCTAAGAAATATCAAAGTACTTGAGGGCTTGAATGAAGATGGTCAGATTGTTCTTGTTGGTAAAGACATAAGATAGAAGGACATCATAAGTAATGTTAGGTTGAACGATGTTCAATTTGTTCCAGAGAATAATTCTGAAAGATGCATATTTTTTGCACTTTAAAAGGATGTGAGAAATATCATTATTTTCACTACAGCCAATGCACAAAGGGTCGGGATGAAGGTTGAATCTATGAAGCAGACCTGGGGTTATGATAGTTTTACTAATTATGCATGCAATTAGTCTGTCCTGCACTCTGTTTTCAGTCCATTTAGAGATGTTTATAATGTCCGGAACATTTCCAAGACTATTATTTACTGTTGCTTTGATTGATTGATTGCTTTGTTTTGATTATTTAATTATTTTGCTCTGCCAAAAGATTATTGTTGGCTAATTTTATAGTGTTAAAGATATCTAGATGATATTTCTAGAGTCTTAAAGATTATTACTCATTAGACAAAAAGTACGGAAGTATATCTAATATATTAAATCTATCAACTGTTTTACTGAAGAAAATGTGTGGCATTGTATGAACTACAAGTTTAACCTAACTTCAATGTCTTCAGTAATGTTTTTCTTTAAAGTAGAATAATGTCTGTCGCATACTTATTGTTCTTTTTGCTAGCTATTACCTTCTTTTTCTCTCTCTTATATATAAATCAATCATCAAGTAATCATTACATAAAAATTTATTGTATTAAAAAATATTTAATCTTGGAAACTTATATTTCTTGTATCATATTTCTTTTCACAAGACTTCATAAAACTTATTTATTTTTGCTATTTAATTGTAAAAATAATAATTGAAAAGTACAAGGCACTTTGAGCCTTCAGTTTAATTTTAAGAAACTCTAAGAACAAAATTTTTGCAAGATGTCATAAGGGACATGTTATGTTTGTTGCTAGATGACAATAGATGTAGATGATCATTAAATACTAGATGATTTCAGATTAACATATTTATTGACGGATCACCATTATGCAAGTCAACAACAACGTTGAGCGTGAACGATTACAATACAATATTGATGATGTTAGGAAAACGGTTACAGTCAAAAGATATTTCGATTACGATTAAGTTAAGTTACAATACATTACATCTCCTTTTTTTAAAAAGGAAAATAAACAAAAAATACATATTACAGAACATAAGAAATAAATCAATAATGCAATCAATAGTACACAATTATGAGGATAAGAAATCAGTAATGCACAATTATTAGAGACAAACAACAGAAAAATTAAAAGAGTCTTAATATTTATTCATAGTCCATAAAACGTTGTGGAGGTATAATTGTTCTGCCAGTACGAGTTGTTCGAGCAGTATTACAAACAGGTTTTCGGGTTTGAGTCACTACTGGAAATGAATTACTAACAGACAAATGTGTCTGAGCTACTGGATTATTAGTATGATTACTGCTTGTAGGAGCCATAAATAAATCTTCAGCTGTTATTCTGGGATTGAGAGGCTGAGTAGGTTTAAAAACTTTTATGTGAAGACAATTCCTTCGATATTCTCTGCCATTGTCTGCTGTTATTATGTAGGACCTGGGCTGAGGTCCAACTCTGGATACTTTTCCTTTACACCACTGATTGTTAAGATGAAACACCACTTCTTGATTTTCTTGTAATGGTTTCAATGGGCGAGAAGGCAAATCATATTTATGCTGTCGTTGCTGTCTGAAACGCAGACGTTCTTGCACAGCTCTGCAATCATAATGGGGGTCATACTGTGAAGGAAGTGTAGGAATCAAGGTGCGAATACGACGATCCATTAGAATCTCAGCTGGAGAAGGTAGGCCATCCATAGGAGTGTTTCTATACTCCATCAAAACAAGGTGAGCATCATTTTTGTCTTGTGCAGCTTTTACAAGACTTGATTTGACGGTTTGAACTCATCTTTCAACTTGTCCATTGGAGCGAGGAAATCCGGGACTAGATAGATTGAAAAATATGTCCCAATTTGTACAGAACTCGATGAATTCTTTAGAATCAAATGGAGGTCCATTATCAGCAACAATTTCCTCAGGGATCCCAAAACAAGCAAACAAGTTTTTAATGCATTGACGACTGAAGAGGCCGTTGTATGATGTAAATATTGGAGTTCAATATATTTAGAAAAATAGTCCACAATTAGAAGATATGTCACTGAAAGAAATCAATTGCAACCTTTTGCCAGGGTCGCTCAGCTAGTTTTCTGTCTAAAAGAGGTTCTTTGCAGTTTGACTTTTGGTTTTGTTGGCAAATATCACAATGTGATACCATGTTTTCAATTTCAGTGTTCATACCTGGCCAATAAAGAGATTGACGAGCAAGGTTTTTGCAGGACACTATGCCCCTGTGTCCTATATGAAGACGCTGTAAGACATCTTTGCGACAAGATTTTGGAATTACAAGACGTTGGCCACGACAGACAAGGCCATTCTTTATATGCAATTCAGATTGACAGTGCCAATTAGGTTGTGCATGCAGGACTACACTTTTTCTTTCAGGCCATCCATTCTCTATGTAGTTTGTGACACTTTGGAGTTCTATATCATTTTTAGTTTCTAGCAAAATTTCATCAAGTTTGGATTTTGATGCTTGCACCAATAAGGAAATCATTAACTGAGCATTGTCAATGTCAGATGTTGAGACAGGATGTGTTGGTAAGGGTGGTTGAGACAAGGCATCAGCAACAGCTAGATATTTCCCTGGAACATGAATTAGTTTAAAACTGTATCTTTGCAGACGTAATAAGAGTCTTTGCAATCTTGGTGATATATTTTCAAATGGCTTATGAATTAAGCCAAGCAAAGGTTTGTGGTCAGTTTCTATTTCAACATGTTGACCAAAAACATAATAATGAAAATATTCACAAGCATGAACAATTGCAAGAAGCTCTTTTTCAATTTGAGAATATCTTGACTGAGCCTCAGAAAGAGTAGCTGAAGTATATGCAACTGGTTGCCCTTTCTGAAGAAGAACTCCACCAATGCCGATGGAACTTGCATCAATAGATAACACTATGGGTTTATCTTTATCAAAAAATTTAAGAACAGTAGTCGACTGTAGCAAGTCTTTAACTCTCAAAAAAGCTTCATTATGATGAGAATCCCATAGCCAATTTGTATCTTTTTTGAGCAGATCTCTTAAAATTGAAGTTTCTTGTGAAAACTTAGGCACAAATTTCATGAGGTATGTAGCCATACCCAAGAATCTCATCAGTTCTTGTTTACTGGTAGGCACAGGAAAATCAGTGATAGCTGACACTTTTTTCGGATCAGGAGAAACACCATCAGGTGAAATGATGTGGCCTAAATTTTGCAATTCAGAAACAGCAATTTTAGCCTTATCTTTGTTGAGTTTTAATCCACTTTCTCTAGCAATTTGGAACACCTTTTTTAATTTTTCATAGTGATCTATCATGCTTTTACTATATACCATAATATCATCAAAGTATGGATCAATGTCTGGGCAATCTTCAAAAATATTGTCCATAACCTTTTGGTATACTTCAGGAGCACTTTTAAGCCCAAAAGGCATTACTAGAAAACGGAATCTACCAAATGGAGTTATAAAAGTACAGAGATCAGAGCTTTCCTCATCTAGCTGAATATGATAAAAAGCATTTTTAGCATCAAGGAGGGAGAATACTTTAGAACCATTTAACTTTGACAACAGTTGGTCTTGTGAGGGAATCTGATAGTGTTGCCTTTTAATATATTTATTCAAGGGACGAGGATCAAGACAAATTCTTATTGAGCCATCTTTTTTGGGAACTACAACAATAGGATTTACCCAATCAGTAGGTTTTGTCACTTTTTCAATTATACCATTCTGATCCATTCTAAAAAGTTCATCCTTAAGCTTATTTTCTAAAGCCAAGGGTATCTTGCGAGAAGCAGCTATAACAGGTGTTGCATCTTCATGCAAGATGATTTTATGTTTACCAAGTAGGTGACCTACACCCTCAAATATATCACTGTATTCTTCAATGAGTTTTAATAATTTATGTGGATGAGAGATTGAATTATTAGATGAGTTGGGGACACCGATAGATAAATTAGAAGTAACACTAGATGAATATACATTATCAGATGACTGTGTATTTACTAAATTGACATTACATTTTTCACTTACTTGTAAAGAAGAATCTATTCGTTGTACAAGATTTAAAGCTGTGCATGCAGCTGCACTTAATACTGGTTGCACATTGAGATCCACAATAATAAATTTTAATTCACGATGCTGATTGTTGACCACACACATAAACACACTTTCACCCACGACTGGTAAAGCATCACCAGTGTATGTGCACACTTCAAGAGATGTTGGGTGAATTGATGGTTGATTTTTAAGCTTTCGAATGACAGATAAAGGTAACACATTTACCTGGGAACCTGTATCGAGTTTGAAGGTAACTGGGAAGTCATTAATGATGATTTCTTGGAGCCAATCACACTGCTGAGAACTCGATATAGTTCCAATGTATGCTTTGTCTGGGTTGCACTCAATTGTTGAAACTCGATGCTGATTCTTTGGTGGTTGTTGTCTTTTAGGTTGTCTGCAGACTCTGGTAAAATGATTCAGCATTTGGCAATTATGACAGGATTTTCCATAGGCTGGGCAATTTCTAGGTGTGTGATGAGATCCACATCTAGAGCATGGTCGTTGCTTGTGTTGAGCAGGATTCTTATTATTGCGACTATGCTTGGAGTTGTTATATTGTTGTTTAGGCGAATTATTTTGTCCTTGGAATTTCTTTATCCCCTGGCGGCTGATAGCATCAACTTGCGTAGATGATGTAGGCTGCGACATGGCAAGAGAATGCAGTTTTGAGAGTTCAGCAGATTTACACAGTTCTAATGTTTTCTTTAAGGACAGTTCATGTTCTCTCAATAACCGTTCACGTAAAACATCATCACGTAATCCTTGTATAATACGATCTTTAATATTACGATCGTAAGCAGCACCGAATTCACATTGATCAGCCTGCAATTTGATCTCAGTGACAAACGAGTCAAAATTTTGTACGGGCTTTTGAAGTATACTGTTGAAAACAAATGTTGCAAGAGTAACATTACGATATGGCTTGTAATGTTCATCAAATTTATCCAAAACATCTTTCACTGTTCTAGTCTGACCATTTGTAAGAGTAGGAAATTCGAAAGTCAAATAGTCTTTATAATACGATTTGCCGATAACACTAAGCATTAATGCGATACGAGTTGAATTTAGAAGAAAATTATATAATTAGAAATAATAATTTGGTAACAGACAATGATAATAGAATTAAGAACATAAAATTTTTTTATATTTTTGCATTGGTATATGGAATACCCAAAAAAATTTTTTAAGAGTTTATATAGATAAGAAATATTTAGGTAATTTAGAATGAAACATTCATTTTCGTATTTAATGGGATATTTATGATTCTTGGCTTATGGGTTTGTGTTTTTTCTTATATTACTTATATTGTGTAATTTCATTCAAATTGGTTATTGATTTATTAATTTCAGAATTACTACATAGGTGGCGCCAGGATTTATAAATTGAAAAACTCCTTCGAACAATATTGGATTATTAATGTTCAAATACATTATTTTATAAAAATTTAGATTATTGATTGTATTACATATTTTAACAGTTTTGAGACTTTTAATATAGGTATCATACTAATTCTTTAATATTAAAATAAATTAAATTATTTGGTTAGTTTATGTTGAATCATAGTTAGAAATCTAGTTTTGGTATCTCCGAAGTCAAGCTAGGTGACGGTTTGTATTAAATGTTAAATATACAAGTAAGTATGGGTAAAAACACTGATTATATAATTCTTAGTGAATAAGTATGGATATTTTATTGAATAATGTATTTATTGTTTTTAGTGCAATATATTGTTATATTTCATAGATTTAATTTTAGTATTTTCTATATAATGATGATATCCTGTTAGTGTATGATTTTTCATTCAAAATTCTTTAATTTTAGAGTAAATTACCCTGTCTGTTTTTTTCAACAACTTTAGTAACATGGATGGTTTGTACAGCAAAAATTGATTTAACCTGGCTAAGCTTGTCCACAGATAAGCAACTAATGTAATTGTTGAAAACTCCATATACTTGGATTGCCTGTTTTCAATAGTTTTGATAGCAACAGAGTTCATTTACATGTTAACATCTAAATGTTTAAACTTGCCTTTTGCTCTTGGCATCTAAAATATTTTCAATTTTTTAGATTTTATTTTAGATTTGGTTATTTTGTTTAATTAATGAATTTTTAGTTTATGAATTGCATTTTGATATGTCTTGTTTACTTGTTTTTCATATCTATTTCAGAAAAATGTTAAAAAGAAAATGTCACCCCTTAAAATTTTGTCTGGAGCTGTAGTTTGCATTCTGAAAAGATATCAGAGACTCTACTATGGAATGCTTCAACCTCTATCTATCAAGGGTGTAAGTATTAGTAAATAGCTGTGATTAATTTTCTAAATGAAAGTAAAATGTGTATTCTGGCATAATTTAGTGAATTATGTTGTAATTGATGTATAAAATAAATCAAATCTTCCTAATAATCTAAACTTTACAACATTAGTTAACACAATTGTAATATTAATATTTTAATATCTGTATTTACATGTAAATAATCAAAATTTCATGATATTCGAATATTACATTCAACATTTTCTAGGTTATTTGTAACTTATTTTTCAGGAAAACCATTTGTTTTAATTATATGTAATTAAAAGAAAATATTCAATATTCCTTATTATTTTTTCAGTTCACTTCTCATTGTTTGAATTTTTAAAAATGTGCTGATTATTTAATTAAATATTACATTTTTTATTTATGAAATAAATTCATAATATGTCTTAGTATTTACATTGTCTTCATAAAACCAAATAAAAGCATTTTATGTTTTGAATGAATTTTTTCATTTTAGTAATATATAATACTTGATTCATTTTAACACCTGCAGTTACATAATATAATAATAATCGATTAAAAATTTTTAGCAAGCAACACAGACAGGCGAATACTTATTTATGCCTGAAGATGTAATGATACCAAGTATTTATATTATAACACAAGAAGGAGAGAAGCTACTTTCACAGAGAATTGAGGTTTCTCTTGATAATTGGCCTCGTGACTCAAGATATCCTCAAGTGAGCAAAAAATGAATTTATCCTCTTACCTGATTTATGTTTATATTTAAATTTTATTTCCTGTGTCATATTTTTCACAAAACTTAATCAAATTGATTATTGGTTTTTTTTTCTATTTAATTGTTAAACTGATAAATGAAAAGTAACTGGAACTATTAAATTTTCAGTTCAATTCTAAAAACAAATATAACTATTTGACTTTATTTTGAAGCCATTGTTTCTTTTCTTACTAGCTTAAAAATAAATATTTGCCAAAAATTCTTCTTTTTTATTTTTCCCTGTTTCCAAATGGTATCATTGTTATTATGTGCACGGTTCCTGATGAATAATTATGGCTCTTGGAGTGTTTGATTTTGTATTTTTTTTTTATAAAAAGGCATTTTAAAGCAGTTTCCCCCCTCCATATGAAATTTTAGGGAAGTTTCATACAAAGTCTTGATGATGTTGAAGATAAAGGTACAGTTTTTCAATTAGAGCCGAATTTTCCTCATCAAAAATTTTCGCAAGAAGTTATTGATTGTCTTCCTCAATTACCTTGGGTTATTACAGAGCAAGTGAGTAATATGTTTTGTGTTTATGGATTTTTTCAATAAAAAAGTTACAGTTTGTTTTTGAAATAATTAATGTTTAATTTAAAATTGAATATGGATAAATTTTTTATCACTGTGAATTTGAAATTAATTATAATGGATGTTTTTATATTTTATTTGCAGGATCTTCTTCTGCGAAAAGATTTCAGAGAGCTTGCTATATGTAGTATTGATGCGCCTGGTACGAAAGTTTTCGATGACGCGTTACACTGTAGAAAGCTTGAAAATGGGAACTATGAAGTTAGCATCAATTTTTTAAATTACATTTCTCCTTATTTTGGTTATAATTTTATAGCATTCTTCACTTCTTAGACCTTTAAATGCTATTAGGAGATTTTTGTATTTGATCACAATATGAAAAATTTGTTTATAGCAATGGCATATTATCTAATTTTTTTCTATTGAAATAAATTTGATTTTACTTGGCTAATTAATAAGTAAATGAATAAAAGAATCTAATGCCAATTTGTTTTTCTTATAGTTAAAATAGTAAGTTTAAAGAAATAAAAATTATACTTGAAAAAAAAATAACCTTGTAGGACTCATTTGATAAAGTACATTTTTCATCATGTGAGTTTATTTAAATATGTTTCTAATTTTATTTTTATTACATATAATTTTTAACATAAAATATTAAGCTTAGCTTACTTGCTATGTACTATAAATTTTGTAATAATGAATATCTGTATGAAATTCTGTATGAAAAACTTTTGTTATATTTAAAAAAATTGATATTATTTATATATATTTGATATTATTTTACATAGCTGGGAGTGCACATATCAGATGTGTCTCATTTCCTGAAAAGGGGAACTGCCGTCGATCGTGAAGCTGCTATGAGAGGCGCTTCAGTTAACTTAGAGAATCATGTAAGTCAAAGTTATATTAAAGAATGCTTACCTTTTCTTTCAGTATCTAATAAATGTTATTTTGCCATTTTTTATATCTGAGTTTCTTTTGTTTGCACAATTAAAAGCATTGTTAAGTTTTTAAAATGGCAATATAATAATCATTTTGAAGTTGCCGATTACAAATGCAATTAAGTTTTTGTTTTATAATGCGAATTGTGAGTAATGAATTCAGTAACATCCTGAGAATTCACTGTAGCTGCATATTGCTTATCAGACATTCTAACATTGTTCATTAGAAATATAATCATTGTGCTTAATTTGTAGATAGAAATGAAGTTTTAATTGCACTGTTATTTTTGATATTAAAATGTTTTTGCATTGAAGTTATTTTTTTCGAATTTTGAGAATATTTGTTATCCATACAATGTTTCTGATTTTTTTTAATATGATCATGTTGTTTACTAATGACTCTTCCTTAAAATTTTTCGTGATACATTTGATATGATGTTTCTGCATAAATTGAATTGAAATAATTATTTTCTCTGTGATAAAATACTTATTTTCCTTTAATTTGCCATTCTCAAATTATTATTATTATTATTATAGATGATTTTAATGCTGCCAAAAATGCTGACGACAAATCTCTGTTCACTGAAAGAAAATGCAGAGAGGTAATTGGCTTGAATTATTAGTATATTATTTAACTAAATTTGAAAGAAATTTTTATAATAGGTAGATATTATAGTGAATAATGTAATTATTAACTATAGGAAGTTTTTATATGCTTACCGAATAATCTTATGTATACGTATGTTTAAAAAAAAAACTAAACAAATATTTAGTTTTAAATTGTTCCTATAAAACTTATTGTACATAATTTAGATTGTTTTAAAATCATAATTTTCTTCAAAGAAATATATATATATATATATATATATATATATATATATGTGATAATTTAATTTTTTAACTTTCCTAAATAATCTTAACGACACCTCATTTTAAATACTTCTACTTTCATCATAATTAACGGACTACAACTTTCTTTACAAGTCACGAGGTTCTAAAAGGGAAAATTCCCTCTTCTGAGTACTTAAGCGTTCTGCGCATTCATTTCTGCCCTTTTTCACGCCAGCATGTAATCATTCAACAACAACGCGCCGGGCGGGCGTAAAAACTTCTAAATTCTGGTCAAGGAGCTGCAAATAAATGAAATACTTTTAGCTATGAAGAAATAAAACCTGATGCATAAATAAAATGAAGATCTAAACAAAATTCGTCTCTTCCTTAATGAAAATGGACTGCCTTTTCTCCTTATATAAAGCCTGATCTTACATATATATATAACTTATTATATATGATCATACAGAAACAAAGTAAACAAGAAATATCCAGAAGCAAATCCTATACTAAAAAGTCATTATTTGAACAATGCAACCAAATTTAAAACAAAATCTAAAGAATTGAAAATACTATAGATACCACGAACAAAAAATTAAGTTTAAACATTTATATGTCAACATGTAAAAAAAAAAAAACTCTGTTGTTATTAAAAGTATTGAAAAAGGCTATCCAAGTATATGGAATTTTCAACAATTAATATAGCAGCTTGGCTGTGGATATTCGTCATTCTCCATCCATAAGTGGTGCATACAACATTCTGTTATGTGTGTCATGTTATCTTAATCTCAGCATGCAATCCTCATATTTTTTCCTGTTTTCCTGATAGTAAATATATGACTGTCTTTTTTCTGTTATATTCTATATATTCTGTTATATTATTTCTGAAATTAGTTGAAATTTCATCAAAAAAATCCGAATCTTTTTGATAGAAGTAAATAAAAAAGAAATTCAAAGTTCAGTATTTAATGCAGTAAATGTTGTACTTTTAAATGTTTCTCAGTATTCTTTCTAATGGAAGTTACTTTGTTAATGTAGTAATGATTTTGTGTAACATGTTAAAGAAGCATTTTCAAATTTGTGCTACATGTTATAAATTAAAAAAAAAAAAAGTTGGTGATGAGTGACTAATATTATAAAGAATAATGTAATATTTTGGCCTCTTAAATTTTTAAATGCACTTGGAATAGTTCTTTTCATGTTCTTAATATATCTTGTGTATTTCCTTATATGGCAAATATTGAAGTAGTGATTATTTCCAGAAATATTTATTTTGACTTCTCCAAATTTTTACAGATTTGCATTCTCTGTCATTTGGGAAATGACTGAAGGAGCTGAAATACTTAGCTCATCATTTTTGAAATCAGTTATAAAATCGAAGGTAAGACTATCAAAAATATTCAATGTAAAGAAGTCTCTAACAGTATATGTTTGATGAAAAAAAATGCAAATTTTCCAAATTTTAAATTAAAAAATAGATGTATTGAGAAAATTTGTATTGAGATACATTGACAAATGATTATATTATATTTTTTAAATGATTTTTTCGTTTGGGCATTTTTTTTTTTTTTTTTGCATCTATGTACACATATATGCATTTTTATTCCTTCTTGCAAGGTTTTTTTTTTAAATTATAAACAACTATTTATGCCATGTATAATAAATTATATTTTTTAACAGGATAAGATAACCCAAACATTTTATATTTTAAACAATAGTTCTATATAACTTTTTTTTATATTACTGATTATTTTTCTTGCTTATTTTTTTATAACTTACTATTATACTTTTAAAAAGTGTTATAAGTATAGAAGTTTAGATATAAATAGATAAATATAGAATAGATGTTTCTATAATAAACATCTGTCATTGCTTCAGTGGGATCTACATTTTTTTTCAGTAATATGTTGCTTACAAACATATATGGGAAAATAATTTTTTAAAAAATTATGGAATAAAAATTTTTAATGCTATTTTTCTAACACAACACAAAATTGCATTACTTTTTTCATGTATATTAATCTGAAACATTCTTTTATATTAATTATTATGTATGCAGTATACATATAATTCTGACTTATTCATCTAGGATGTGTTTTATTTAAATATGACCTGTATTATTATTTGAATATCAGAAATAAGGCAAATATTAAATTCATTCATGTATAATCCTGTTTAAAATGAGATTTTAAAGGGTGTTAAACTGTCATGAAATATTTAAAATGTTTGTCATTACAAGTATATTTTATTTAATGTTATTATGGTATGATTTTTATGTTTTAATTTTAGGCTGCCCTGACGCATTCTGAGGCTCAGTTACGAATAGATGACAAGTCTCTTGATGATGAAGTTACAATAAGTTTAAGATTGTTGGATGAATTGGCTAAACTTCTGAAGAAACAGAGAATCGATAATGGGTATGCAAAAATTATGAAAATATTACAATTTCTTCATGTTCTATACTGTTGTTCAACTTTTTTACTATGTTATATATATTATTAGCTTATAATACTATTTATTTTGAACTAGTAAAATTATTTAAATGTTTCCTTTACAATAATTAGTAATCTTCACAAAAATGTCAGAGATATGTAAATATGTTTAAATATTGAAGTCTTCATGTTCATTGAATTTATTTCAGGGCACTTTTGCTGTCATCTACAGAAGTTCGATTTCATTACGGCAATTAAATAGTTAGTCACGAATATAAGTTGTTCTGAAATAAAATATTATATTATCAAGTCTAGTAGCTAATTGTTAGCGAGTATTTGTTTAATGTTCTATTTCAGATGATGGATTAATGTTGTATTTTCATTATATTTCTTAGATAGAAATATTTGATTGGCATGAATAGGATAGGTAATTGAAAATGGAATATTGAATTCTTTGAGAATATACAAAAAAAACCCCAACATGATTATTTGAATTTAGTATTATTCACAATAGGATTTCTTACTGCACAATAGTGCACCTGTGCATCAGATAGTATGTGTTTAACAATTTCTATCTTGGAAAACATGTATGTTTTTTTTTTTGCAAATTTAACTTGTTATTAGTTACTGTGTCAATAATGAAAAATACTTTTCAAATTGCTATTTTTTCTTCTTTTGGCTCAGAGGAAACTTAAAAGTTCTGTTATATAAGCCCTCAGTGCTAGAATTTAAAAAAATAAATATTATCTATTAACTGATATTAATTTTTTCATATAATTTCTTTTAGTTTCTAGAAACAAAAGATTTTAATTTCTAAAATATTTCTATTTAAAAAAAACACTTTTATTATTACTTCATACATTATGAAATTAATGAATAAAACCATATACTTGTGTATCAAATACATTGAACTGTATTATTTTTGCTTTGACAATAACACATATATTGATATTTTATTTAACAGAGAAAAAAGTACCATGGTAGAAGAATTTATGTTGCTGGCTAATATTTCTGTTGCTAAGCGCATACTGCAAGCATTTCCAGATTCCGCTGTTCTGAAGACTAAGCCTGAAAAGTTTAATTTTGAACCTCTCATCAAAGCTGGGCTTTCTAAAGTAAAATAATTATTTTTAAACCTTTGTTATTTTTTTTTGTAAAAAGTGCTTCTTTTAGTATGTAATCAGCATTCAAGCAAAATTCACTTAGTCCAAAACTATAGTTTCAATATATAGTCAATTTAAACTTAATTAATTTTGAGTCTTTATGAAAAAATTAAAACTTATTTTACATATTTCTAGCTTCTACAGTTAATTTACTGACGTTTAGATAACAGGCATGAAATAATCAACTGCAGTAGTCAGTGAAAAAAAATTTTGCGGGCTTAGTGGCTTTTGCTTGAATGATGATCTGTTCAGTTGATAATAATATATGGCTTGCTCTGGCACTTTTTATTCCAGTATTATGAATTTTTTTAAATTGAATATTTGTGACACAGGTGAGATCAGTTGTTGATTATTTACAGTATATATATATATATATATATAAACACCACTTCTTATCCCCAAACTTTTTTTAGGGGCAGGCTAGAAAAGAAAAAAAATTGGCAGGCCAATATAATTTATTATAAAGCTCAATAAGGGCTCAAAAATATTATTTAAAAAAATTTCTAATCTTAATGTGGGTGAATGAAAGCTTTTCGCTGTAAATAAAACATTTCTAATAGCTAGAAAGTTTTTATACTATTATTCTAAAATTTGTGGCAGACTGCATAGAAGCTCTAAATGGGATATAATTTTCCCATCACGGATCAAGGTCTATCTTAATAATAACTTAATCTGCATTAAAATAATTCAGAGAGAGGAGTTAGATTTCTATTAAAAATGTTTGGATAGTAAATTGCATCTTCTACAGATATATATTTTCTTTTTAGTGTATTATGTCTTCTCATGAAAACCATCGTATTCTTACTTGCATCTTCTTGCTGTTCAATGTTTTTCAAAGCTAATTTAATTACATTTGGTCTCTCCTTATAAGTTCATTTTAACTATGATGGTTCTTCAAGCTTATATAGGATAAACATTTGAGATTTAAGGTAAATAAATAAAAGATTTAATTTAAAAAAGATAGAAAAGATCTGCAAAATAGATAATTTTTTGAAGAAACATTTTTTCTGCTTTTCTAATATTACTTTCAAGGGTCAGATAGTTTTGTCTTTTCTCATTTCGGGTTAATTGAAAGGATGTAGATGATTACCATGTCATAAACCGTTTTCTTTTCACTAAATCTATCTTTTTAACATTATTAGATTTGTTATTTAGTATTTAATAATTTTAGTTCCTGTTTTATGCAAAATATAATTTAAGTATTTTTTTATTGTTTTTAGGGATTCAAGATTAAAGTAAATTCTAGAGAAGAATTATTCGAATCATTAAGTGCTGCAGTTTTGCCTGAAAACCCACAGTTCAACAAAATGCTTCGAATTATTGCCACTCAGTGTATGGCTCAAAGTTTATATGTTGTGAGTGGACTTGTATCTGTGTCTGAGTATTTCCATCATGGCTTGGTAGTCCCCATATATACTCATTTCACGTCTCCCATAAGGAGGTAACTATTATTATGTAAAATTAAACAATTCTATTCTGTGAATACTTTTAAAATTAGAATTACCAAAATGGGTGATAAATGTTGGGGATTAATACATTTCCAGTCATTAGTAAAGGTATCGGCACTGGTATTTTTGAAATTTAAAATCATCATATCACAAATTTAATGCAAACGGATAGGTATTTTTAATTTTAAGATGTATTACTTCCAATTATCTGAGCTGGTGTTATTTAATGTATGAAAAATAAGGCATTTTATAATTAATGTTTGGTATGCAAGTGTTTGTTATTCTTAGTCATGTGATACATTAATATGAATGGTTACATCCCTTACTTATTTGAATTCTATTTATTGAAAAAAGCCATCTTGTATTCATTATTTAGATATCCTGATGTCATTGTCCACAGACTTTTAGCCGTTGCTATAGGAGCTGAAGATCCATACCCATCTCTTTTAGATAAAAATAAAACACAGGTTTGTAACTTCATTTTTCAAAAAAAAAAAAAATCGTGTTATTGCTTCTAATATTTTAAATGATTTTCTAATTTTTCTTTGTTATCAGGTACTATGTAAAGAGCTGAATCAGAAGCTTGCCTTAACTGATCTCTATCAACATGTAAGTACTAATCATTATTTCTAACAAATACTCTAAACAAGTTCAATGAAAATTTCAAATGAATGAATGTTAATATATTTTTTATTTATTTATTAACAGATTTTCTCCAAGGGCAAAGCTGTTGAAGGCCATGTTTTGTTTATTCAGGAGAATGCTTTACAAGTTCTTCTGCCTCGATTTAGTCTGGTGTCGACTTTTTATCTCCAATCTGTAACAAGTTCTGATGGTGAAGCCATTTTTGCTTATGATGAAGAGGTGATACATTTTTAATATGCTTACATTGAATATGGTATTAACCATTTCATCGTTAAGATTTTAATGTTATCATATTTAAATTAAATAAAAATAATGTTAGATATCGTAACATTTAAAGACTTTTAACAAATAAAAACTTGTGTAATATTTGGGTATTATTTTTGTAAAAAACTATGATTTTGTAGTTCATTTATTTGCATTATAAAATTGAATAGAACAATTAATAATTTTTATTTAATTTCTTGTGCAGGGTCCTACACTGTCTGCTGCTGGAATCACTATAAGGCAATTCGACCCTGTGACAATTCAACTTCATATTGATAAAACTAATGTTCAGCATCAAAAGAAATCTCGGAAGCTTATCAAAAATTTAGTAAGAATTATTTGATTATTATTTCACTTGTTAGAAAAACTGAATTTTCTAAGTTTACTTGTATAATAATAATGGTTTTAATTACAGATGTTGGAATTTAATGTGCCACCTCTGATTGAACAGTCAAGTTCAGCACTTGAACAACAGTCACCCAAACAGCCTCCTCTTAAGAAGCAGAAAACCACAGAAGGAGATACAGAGGACTGACTCCCATAGACAATATGCCAATGTGCGACAGTGGGAAGTAATCGGACTGGGTCACTGTGACATAAGAGTTTCTGTATCGTCATGACAATGATGTAACCTGTTGTTTTAAAAAACCCACAAGTGTCAAAAAGGACTTAAACCCTGTACCAAAGACTCAAACTTAGGTCCAAATTTTTAGGTCCTTCATACTAACGTATCCAGTACATCAGCTAACCTGATGAAATATTTTTCTAGTAATTTCAATTAAAAGAATTGTCCTAGTATTAGCAAGTATCATTTATTATTCCCTTTTAAAACACATATTAGTAAACCTTAGTTTCATTTTATATACCAATTTTAACAAAATGAAACTTGCTTTTTTCTAACATGTCATTATAGTGTTTTTTATATTTGCATTTTATTTCCTCACTATAATGTATAATCATTTCGAAAGTGTGTTATTGTTTGTTATACTATTTTGAAATTTTGCTCTCTTATTATTGAAATTCTTAAAAATTATTTTTATAACTTCACATTCATTCTTATTATAGATACAAAATTTATAGAATGTAATTTTAGTACAGAAAAATCATGTGTAAAGTTAATTTTATCAATTTTTGTAAGCCTCAAAAAAACATAATGTTATTTAGCTTTGCTTCTATAATAAATGTCAAAGACTCAAAATAATGTCAAACTATTTTATTGAGCACACATAACAAGCTACAAAATATTACAAATTAATAACATTTCTAATAAACCCCAAATGCTGAGCATAATGGAAAAAATTGGGTTTCAAATCATTGTTGATCATTTTTACTTTGTTTTATCACCATATGGATGAAAGAAGAAATAAAAAACACTTGTGCTTTCTCTATGTGACTATCAAAAAAGTCTATATTTAATTTTTTAAACATTTTATCAAATTGGAACAAAATCCAGGATTTCTGGAAACATTATAAGTATATCTGAAATAAATAAACAAATTTGCAAGATTGACAATAATAAAATACATCAACACTAATATTTTTAACTATCTGGGGCCTGTAAGTTTTATTATTTATAATTAATAAAATCAATTAAACACATAAACTTACCTTAAATAAAAAAAAAAAAAAATGGTAAAATTGACTACCTTTGTATGAATGAATGAAAGAACTGACAGAAATGTAAAGGAATATTAATCTTATATCTGTTCGACTTTCTTTTGATATACACAATGCTAATTTAAATACTTAGAAATACTTTATTCAACAAAAACAATTTTCAAGATATTTAATAATAAAGTATATCAACAATCATTGTTTAATTATCTTGTTTAATAGCCATTGAAATTTTATTATTTATAATTAATGCAATCAATAAGACACATAATTTACACACCTGAAATAAAAAAAAAATGGTTGAATTAATTTAAATTTATGTATTTACAAGACTTGGACTACCTTTATATGAATGAATGAAAGAATTGATAGGAAATTTGGTATGGAAATTTAAAGCAGTATTAATCTTGTATCTGTACGACTTCTTTTTTTAAATATACACAATGCTAATTTAAATACTTAGAAATACTTTATTCAACAAAAACAATTTTCAAGGTATTTAATAATAAAATATATCCACAATCATTTTTCAATTTATCTGAGACCACAGAGCTTATAACACAAAATAACTCTTTGTTTCTCAAAGTAGCTGAAGTTGGCTAAGGTATATGCATCAAGAATTTGGCATTTTTAAAAAATTGTAGCCATTTAAAGAAAAATAAAAGAACAAGAGATTTTTTAAAAAATAAAATATTGTTAGCATAAAGAGTGTAACGATAACTTAGAAAACCAACCGACTCAATGTAAGATACACAGAAAAGTTCCAAAATTTATTTCGTCAAATTAACTAGAAAATTGCTGCAGTATCAAACTATGATCAACATGATTATATGATGCAAGTTCAATCTAATCATAATATGCGAGTTCCTCAGTTCCTCCTTTTTTCAGTTATGCCTATATTGATTTCAGATTACAATTTTACAGTATCCATTTTTAAAAGAAAAGAAAATTTAATTTTTTAAAAAAAATTTGCATCTTATTTTTTTTCCTGTATTGTTTTCAAAAATATTTTATAGCAATTTTTCTTTCTTTCTTTTCAACTTAGAAAGAAATTTCGATTGAAAGTGACGTCAATGTATCCGAAGAATTTGAAAGTTTCAGAAATTATAATATGTATAAAATGTAGCATAAAATGACAAAAGAAATTTATGATTTATCATTAGAATTATATCTTTTTTTCAGTTATGCCTATATTAATTTCAGATTACAATTTTTGCAGTACATTTTTTCTTCTTTTTTCGTCTTTCTTTTCAGAAGTCAGGCATAATAAAATGCTTGAAAAAAATGAGGGAAAAAATTAAAAATTTCTTAATATTAGAAGAAACAGTCTTGCATCATTTTTCTATTCTGAAGATGCATTTTCATGAAAAATAGAATATAAAAATCTTTTATATGCGTTTCCAGTGTGAATGTATTGTCAATTTCAAGTTCTGTGCATTTCTGATGTTTTTAAATGCATTAAAAATAAAAGGTCTCTATATATAGCCTTGTTAAAGGATCGTCTACAAATAGCATTTTGACAGAATTTTTTTCGGCCCGGAATTGGGAGTCAGCAACACACACGCATATTTTCTTTAAATCAATATATAAGAAGTAACGTTATTTGTTATTGAAATTTAAAATAGGAAAAGTTTGTTAAGTGTTTCACTAAAATATTATTCTTAACAAACAGAAGTTTCTTCAACAAAGAACAGTACATGAACAAATTCCATTCCATGTTGGTGTGGTGTGGAAGTTCGGTGAATCTTCAAAAATAAACTTTGGGTATAGCTTTAAAAAAATACGAATATTTTATTTGTGTTTTTTAAAACTGTCTTTACTGCTGCTTAATCAAAGGAGAGAAAATATTCTGCTATATATAAAAAAAAAAATTATTGGAACAGTGCCACTTCTATTTGGCGAAACCCGTTTCAAAGTAATTCCATATAAGGGTGAAAATGAGATGCAGAAATAGACAAAGATGATATATCTAAACAAAAAACAAACAAACTCAAATAGTTTAAACTTAAAATTAAGAACATTTTTAAAAAATGTCTTGTGAAATTAAAGGAACTTTTTAGAATTTCTTAATGCATCTGAAATGGGCTTTCTGAAGGAGCCTTTTGCAATAAAAATTGAAAGTAATAAAATAATAAACAATGATAAATTCTTCTAAAAAGTTCCAGAAAACTAATTACCTTTTCATGATGAATTGGTAAATCTAGTGGGACTCCAAAAATTTATGGTACAAAATTCTAAAAATGTATAACAAAGAAGGTCGTGAAAATTTCTCAAATTATGGATGATAACTATGTATAGCTAACTTTTTTCTCTCCTGAGAATCCGGCCACATGAGTGAAAAACCGTCATGTTCTCCATCAGGCACTAATCAGAATATTTCAATACCTCATGGATTAAAAAATTACTGTACCTAATTTCAGGTTAGATTTAGTCAACTTACAACAGAAAATCATTTCAACTGAATTAACTTGGAAATGACGCTTAGTTTTGGTCTTTAAAGTTGAAATCAAAACTGTCAAATTCCAAGTATATTTATTTAAGTACAGAAGAAAGTGATTGAACTTCAGCTCATAAGACAGCATGTATGATGTAAGAGTATGAAAGGTTAAGGGGTTAATTAATGAACTCATAAATATGTACATGCTATTTTGCTTAAATTTAGTTTAGGAAATACACAATGTTATTTTTTTTATTTATACGTTTTTTTTCTTTATTTTTAAAATGACATATTCTTGTTCTTTATAATAAACTTTCTCCTTAGAATATCTAAATCTAATCGTAAAATACGTTTACAACTTGAATTTTGCAAAGTAATTAATAAGATAGTATATCGTTCAGTGAAAAATTTATTTTCAATTATTAACCTAGAAGGGTAAAAACAAAAGAGTTCAATTAGATATTAAAAAATAGGATATTTATGCAAAATATAATTGTAGAGAAATTGCTTTTATTTATCTTAGCAATTTCTGAGGATATGTGCATACACTGCACATTTCAAAACTTTAGGCTTGTAAGACTGTAGAACCCCGCTAATCCGAACTAATTGGGACCGGTGCCTTTTCGGATTAGAAAAAATTCGTATTATCCGAAATTCCGATAAAAAAAAGAAAAGAAAAAGATGTGTGCTAAAAAAAAAAAAATGTAAGTTATAAGTACTCAGTACTACTATCTCTTGAATTCTTTTATTCAAAAGCAATCGAAAGAGAATATGTCTCCCCTTTTCATGAGAATAATGGATGTGCTTCTGTATGAAGTGACCTTATCTTACGGCTAATTGCATTAGTTTCTTCAATGTGTACAAAATTATGCATGCTGAAAAAGTACTTTTTTGTTTTCAGTATGCATATTTAAATCTTTTCAGGTAATCTTTTCAATTACATGTAATTTTCGAAACTAAAATCGGTTCGGATTAACCGGAATTTCGGATTAGCGGGGTTCTACTGTATTTCTTATTTTTCTGATTTAGAATTCGGATATACTTTTAAAAAGTAAATAACTCACACACACTAATGACCATTTATATTCCCAACTTAAATATTTAATGAAGAAGTTTTTGTAATTAATGAAAAAGTTATTTATAATTATGAAAAAAAGTTAAATAATACTATCCGAAAGTTTTAGGTATAATTCAAGATGCAGAATTTAATGCAACATATATGAATGTTTCGTACATCGAAACCTTTTCAGAGAGTGTGAGTAGTTTTCTCCTTATTTTCGATTTGATGCGATAACTTTCCGGTTTGTGTTTGTTATAGTAATAAAGAAAGTATTCTTCTGTTCTTAAAAAATTTGTAACGATACAACGGGAACTCGAATATATGTCGAACATTTTATTTAAGAAAAGAGCCATGTTTTTTCAGTGTTTAAAACCGAAATGCTTTTGGACGAAAAACTTATTGTTGAAAATGTATTAGACAAGTTCAGGATAATTTTTTGAAGGTATTGAAAAACCAGGGGATTTAATTTTTTATTATTTCAAAATCTAATATTGGATTTTATTTACTTATAAAAAGGAGTAATTCATATAAAGGATTTCGGCAATATATTTTTGTTTTGTTTTAGCTTAGAATTCTTGCTTTAATATTTCAAAAATGCTCTGAGTAGTTTTTCATAGATTTCTTATGGCTTTAAAAGTAAACGTCAACCTAATAAAACACAGTATTTTATTCAATCAATCTGATTATGGCGTAATAATATTTCTATTAAGAAAAGTAAAATTGCGCTCTCGAGACAATGACGATGAAATACATCAAATTTTAAAGATAACATTTAAAATAGCTCAAAAGTAGTTCTTTTTTTTGGAAGACCAAATTCCTTACATGATATTATTAAAGTACATGTAAAAAATCATAAATGCATCCTGCTCACTACGGCAAAAGAAAGCTCTTTATATTATAACTTGGATTTTTCTTGCGAAATTCGAAGGAAACTCATATAAAATTCTTGCTTTCTTTTAATCTTTTGTAACGAACAATAATAAAAATCCTTTTAAAATTAACAATAAGCTTATCTATATAAGTAAAAGTGAAATTCAGAAATAATTTTATGCTATAGCAGTCCCAACTACTGACTAGATTTCATTCAAATTTTGTTCACGAATACTCTGATAGATAAGGAAAGTTTTAGGTAAGGTTTCATGACAATCAATTAATTAAATATTTATAGTAATTAAGAACATTCCTTCCATACATAGAAATGATTCTATCTTTTTTGTAGCAATTCCTGTTAAATGAAAATATTATATATAGGGAGATTCGGCAAATATATCCGGCGCTTACATTGGACTTGTATCATCAATTCTAATTCCGTAAAACAAGAAATTATGTTGTAGTAATGTTTATATGGTGTAGGAACTCATTTTGAAGAGAAAGTGATACATGGTTACAGTTAGACAACATGTATTTAAATTTAGATATTATCAATAAATTATTTTAACAAGAGACAAAAAGCCTTAAATTTTGTTGTAAACTAGAAAATTACTAGCTGATAACCGGGCGTTTCTCGGGATCCATATTTTTTCATACCATCACAAAATGTTAATAAAATATGTTCTGGAAAATAAAACACCAAAAGACAAAAAAAAAAAAAAAAAAAAAAAAAAAAAAAAAAGAGGGAGAGAAAACGATTTTTTTCGATGTTTATTAATTAAAACACCTGAAGTATAATATTGAGCCAGGTTACGCGCTTCGTTTGAAAAACAAAAGCGTTTACGAAAGCTTTTAAAAATTGCTAAAAATTAGGGAAGTCGCGCAGAAATTTATACTTATTAAAACAGGAAAAGTTTGTACTTTACAATGATATAGGAATCCCGGTTGGACGATGAGAATAAATGAAGAAAATAGGCAAAAAAATGCCTGAATTTAGCACTTAAAATTAAATAGATAAAAATCTGATTTGAATTTTTCAAAAATAATATTTGCCCTAACGCCTTTTTGTGTTAATATATCAATGTGCCAAATTTGATCCCCGGTAAGTCAAATGGACTGGGCGTGCATAATGAATTAAACATTACATACATACGCAAAAAATGCTCTTTTTTATATATTAATATCCTGAGATAGGAAAGTTGTTCAGCTACAAATTTATTATGACAATTTTATTAAAATAGTTTAAAGATAAGTTTGTGGGTCTATTGTCCAAAAGTTGCATAGATTGATCTGCTAAAATTAATGAGCTTATTATTTTAAGCTACAGAAATAGCTCAGAAAGAAGTTATCAGTAATAGTCCTCATAAATTTGAAGTGGAACAGATCAAAGGAAAAAAGAAACCGTAATTGGATCGATGACACAATTTTTTAATCTATTTTTTCTAATTGTTAATGATTATTAAAATTGTTATTGATTTTTCATATAAAATCATTAACATTTTTCTGAAGATATAACTACAAAAAAATAATGCTACTTGTTTTTCATCTCTTTCGTCTTACTTCTCTATCACTGCACATTAAAAAATATTCATGTACTCAACATTTGGCTGCTCTCCCTTATTTTAAATCATTTACATTAAAATACCGTTTTTACTTTTTTCAAGGGACTGATGTAAAGTGAGGTATAAATGAAAAAATGTGTAATCGAAACGAAGTACTCTATCATTGCAATGAATACGAATGAATCGGGACTGTGATGAAACAAAAAGATGCTTTACTGTAATTTATTTGTCCCCGAGTTGACACTTTATAAGTTTAATTAAATCTTGTTGTTTTTGTGCATTTTCTCCCCAAAATGGGAGTGGGAGAATATGGTTCGGCGGATTTTAAAAATTATTTGGTTCAGTCTATTCTTTTTCGAGGATCAACGAGACTTAAAATTTGCTTCGTGCAACTGGATATTCTCATTATAATTAAAAATAAAGTTGTAGACGATAGGAGGGTGTTTTGTATTATAATATTTTACATACAAGTAATTTTAACATTAAAATATATAATTAAAAAAAAATGTTTATTTAAGTGCACGTTGTCATTCCGCTGGCTTATTATCAGGTCCACTAAAGTTTAACATGAAAATATTTTCATCTCGAGGAACGGCGGATATATCAGGTAGTTTGGAATAAATGACTCTGCATTCTACCTATACCATTTTTCATATTTCATGAAAATTGGATCATTAGCTTAGCAGCAAAGTGGAATACGTATACATACAAATATGAAGTTTAATAAATAACGCAATGGTTAATCGTGGCGTCAGAAAATTTGACATTATTTGTATATGACAGAATATAAACTCATAAAAATCTTTCGAGTTAGAAATTATATGAGGATGAATCTAACAAATTAAATATATTTACTTTCTCGTATACAAAGAGAAAGTATTGCAGTCGTCAAAAAATTCGAACTCGAGATTTTGACGAATCTCCACTTTTTAGACTTCCCTGAGTCCGAGAAACACAATTTTGGAATTATGTCTGTCTGGTGAACACGATAACTCGAAAACTATTAGAGCTTTGAGAATGAAATTTGGTATGTGATCTTTACGCACAATTTGTATGTTTCTTTCAAATATTGGACAAAATCCGTCTTTGGGAAGTCTGTCTGTCTGTCCGCGGTCATGTGAACACTATAACTCAAAAACTTGAATAGCTAGATGGATAAAATTTGGTACACAGTTTTATCATCATGAATGTAGGTCCGCATCAAAGTTTGGACCACATCCGTCGAAGGATTGATGGTCTGTCGGACTGTATAATCGTATAGTTGTAAAAATTAGATCTCCCACACCCTTTGGCTTAGATAAATAAAAATTGGTATGACGGTTACTGACATTAATATTCAATTTTTTTTAAATCCGATGCTCCATGCGCATGCGTACTGATATCAATCTCTGTGAACTCGAAGGATTACGTCACTTTGTCCTTGAGCCGGCAAGAGTGAAATCGGTACGCATCTCTTTGAATTTGATTCTTCAGCTAAGTATTTTACAATCGCTATAATCTACAATGCAAAACCTTCTGACAGTCATTGCATTCTGGGTTACAGAAGATTCGAATTTTTTTATCCACGCAGGGGGAGGGGAAATGACAAATTTTTGAGAAATATGCGAGAAAGTTTAGGGGAGGCCACTCCCGCTGGTTCTATATTTCATGTAACCTCCAAATATAAACTCCACTTCTAACAGCTGTAGAATTTTATAATTATGATACTTTTAGCACCGAGACAAGGAAATTTTTAATTTCATTTAGATTCCTGTCTTGAGTTTTTAGTATAGAATATTTCAAATGATAAATAAATTTAATGACAGTTTTAATGAAGCTTAATACACTAAGTTAAGCCATTATCATGTGATTTATCGGATAATTTTACCAAATCTGTTAAATGCTAGAATGATTTATTTTAATAATGGAAACAAACGTTTTGGAAACAACAAATCTTTCTCAAATTTTAATTAATTAATTTATTTTTCTTTTTAAGAAAAATCGTTTAACCAGTGATATCAGAAAATCAATTAATAACCTTATTCGAGTATTTATTTAAAATAAAATTAAAAACTTTTCAATAACAAATCCGGATTATTTTGGCTTTAGAAAAGTTCCGTTTTGTGTGAAGCAACACTAGGGCTATTTATGGCCCAGCCTCATAATTTTCAGTTGTGATCAGATTTCTAGAATAACAGCTGAGCCGGTACACCCGACTCTTAACTTCTGTTCCACACCAGCAGGAACCAGTACCGGATTATCAATTTGATAAGGCAAAGTGGGGAATTTTCTGGAGGCCCCAGAACCTAGGGAGCCTAAAGGCCGATTTTTCTTTCATAATTTTAGTTTATTTATTTATTTTTGCTTCGGTTTAATTTAGAATAACCATGTACTCAAACTTCTAATCAAGCATCTTTTAAATTTAAGAACATTAATCTTAGGATTTTATTTCATGTTTCCAAATGCACTTGCTGATCAATGTGACCTTTTTTTGGCAGTTGGCTGATTGACTCACAAATCACTAGCTCTGACTTTGTAGGAAATTTGAATTGAGATTTTTTTGTTTTCGTATTTTTCCCTACTTTATTTAAAATTGCTTTTAAACGAAATTTTGTTTGTTATTTTTTTAACAAGCAAATTTGTTTGTTATTGTTATTTTTTTTTTTGACAGGCAAATAGATACTTGAAAGGTGATCTGCAATTAACTGTTTTGTTATTTCAGTTTGTCATAATATTTTTACTAGAAAACGGCTTGCATGGAAATTATATAAAAATCAATAAAAAGTATCTGGTTTTGGAAGTTTAGAATGGGAAGGGGGCCCCGAAAACTTAAATTATCTAGAGGCCTCAACAGGGCTTAATCCGGCGGGAGGACGATTAAAAATTCAGAAATCGACATAGTTGAGAATTCAGAACGATTTAAAATGTGCAATTTTGCGTATCCAGTCACCTCGTGGAAAAAAATTGTTAAAACAAAGCAAAGTAGCTATTTGATGCATTGCATTCGTTAATATTCGATCATAAAATCATTCATTTGCAAATAAATTTTTTAAATCTTTTGTTACACCATGAATGTTTTTGTACAGATATTAATTAATATTTTAGTTTCATTTTCGTGAGTTTATCTTTAAAAAAATTCTTCCAAAATATTATGGTTAAATATTTAGAAATTTTTTAAAAATCTTATATATATATATTCAATAAACTACCAAAATTTCGTTTCCATTTGTCTAATTGCGTCTTGAAATCTGGGAACTATGCAGGTTACAAACAATTCAAGACTCTTGCGTTACAAACTGTATTTCTACAAATTATGGACGCCTTTTTTTTATAAGACTGCGTTGAAAAATATCTATACAATTAATAAAAAGTAGAAGCAGTGACTCAAAACTATTTTTCTGAAATCTCGGAAATGTGTTTTTGGGACTATTTTAAAAGTAAATTAACTCTGTTTCAATTGAACAAGCTAAATAGTGTTCTTAACTTTTTTATGAAGGGATTTAACAGTAGATGGAATATTTACCGTCGGAATTTTTTAAGAACGAAAATACAATTGATTGATGGTTTTATAGCTATATAGAAAAATTCGGTTCATTTACTACCACCTTATGGTATCATGCAATCTCCCAGTATTGAAACATTATCAGAAACAAAAGAAAATGAGTATTTTTCGTTACAGTAAATCTGTTTATTCTCACGCTATTAACACTATAATACAGAAGTTAACTATAGAAGTTCAAGAGTATATACTCACACGGTCACACAAATTATATCAATCTATAATAGGTTATGATCACAATTAAATAAGTTAATTCCTAAAATAAATTTTTCTGACTAGACTTTTAGAATCTGGAACATTACACCAAGTGATCTTGAGAATATAATCGAAATGTGAAAAAAAAAAAAGAATTTTATTCGAAACCCCCCCCCCCCCCGAAAAAAAAGAAAAAAATCATTATAATCTTATACAATTGGGTGAATTTTGAAGATTTTGTTTTACCTAGTTTAATATTTATAATATTTTGTAGAAATTTGAAATGGAACTCTTCATACAGAGTAATTTAAAAAAATACATATATAAACTCTATAAAATAATAACTGTTTTCATAAAGGTTAAGAAAATATTTGTGACAATGATTTCCATTATATATTTCCATGAACTTGAAGGTTCTGGTTCAAACACGATAGCATTTTATTAAAATTCTTAGCACCTTCTCTGTTTTTATTACTGAATAAAAAACAATTTTCATTACAATACTATTTTTGTTGAATGGAATAAAAGTGATTCAAAGAATTTAAGTCTTATAATTAATTTCAGAAATACAAATACTTTTTAAAAAATCATATTTATTCCATTAAAAATAAAATTCGTTGAATTCTTCACTCTCAATTCTTTCATCTATCATTTAGATAGAAATAGGGGAAATCTTTAAAAAACATTTACATATTGGATTAAAATATATGAAATATCAAATTCTACAGACAATTTTGCATTAAATATATAGTACTGCAATTAACTTTGATCTTAAGAAATAAAAAAATTACTAATGCAAACGTGATTATCATATATTATAAGAAAAGTTTATTTTGACAGAATTTAATTCATTTGATGGGCAAATGAAATTCACGTGTTTCATCTTATGCACGAAAAAGAATTCGCGTACTTTCCTTAAAAACCAGAAGTTATCTCTCAAAGTTCTTTTATCATTACACCGGATGTATGGTCGTAAAAAAAATTCCACTACCCCTTGAAGAAAAGAATTCTTCACAGCCCTGCCAATCGCCTCGTTGAGGAATTCTTAGAAGGGGGGGGGGTGAATACTCATTCAATTTCATCCATTTCCATCTGACGAGAAAGCTTATGTATAGGAAGCTTTTGACCATGTCAGTTGACGCACCGAGCCAGACCTTCATGTTCTTGAAAATATGCCTTGAGATTTGTATTACATAACTTTTTATTTATTTGAAAGATAACAGTTTACTTAAAAAAATATTAACTAGATTTAGTTTTTAGGAAAGTTATTCTCTGAAGGATTCTTCTCCCAACTTTGTCACCATACGTAGAATATGGTCACTCTTATTTGATCATTTTTTTTGCGATTCGGACAAAAGAATTTTAAAGAGATAACATATACAAGAATAAGAGATGGAGACGAGGAAAAGATTCGCCAGTCCAACGTGTAATGTATTTACAGAAATATATATATATATATATATTTTAGGATAACCATCTTCTGTTAAAGATAACTTATAAAACAAAGTTTTATTCATTTCATTATTTTTCGAGGAGAATGTTTTTAGTAACCAGAAAAGATTCTTTGAAAAAAATGTATGAATGAAAGAAATGCTTAATAATGAATATACAACAATCCATGAGTAAGTTTGAAAGTAATAATAATAATAAATGTTAGTAAGTAATAGTAGTTTTTTTTTCTTCTTATCTCTTCTTGCTTTTTTTTTGCATATTTTTTAGTTATTCATTATTTTCTTTTTTTGAAAAGAAAAGTAATAAATGATAGCAGGGACGTGGCGAGTGTCTCACATCTAGGGGGGTGTGAGATCCAAATCATGCCGACTCTCATGATGAACTTTGCAGACTTAAAAGACAAATATTTGTATAGTGCCTAATATACATACATGTTCCTGCTATGAAACATAATATCATTTTCAATGATGAGGACACGAAATAACTAAGGGCTCAAACAAAGACAAGAGACATGCCTTCAAAAATCACATTAAAAAAAATAAAGACAAAATTTAGATTAGCAAAGGCACGATGTTATTCCCTCCTCGGTAGGAAGCCCTAACTCTCGATGGAAAATAAATTCGTCTTCTATAAATCACTTTTGCGATCATTTATTAGCTGTGCTTTCCCAATGTATGTGTGTGGGTGCAACCCATCAGAAAAACCGGGAGCACTGCAAGAAAGATATCACATATGTCCTCAGAAACTAAATTTATTCGTTAATATCTGAAACGCAAAACGATTTGGGATTAATTTAAAACTAGCAGTACGCGCACGGCGTTGTCCGTGGAATCAGGACTTCAACAAAATGGGGGGGGGGGGGGCCCCCACCCACGTCCACAATGGCATGAAAAACTTCTGAAACAAAATATACACATTATTGATTTTCACGCTTATTTTTCTTCGCGAAAATGATATTTAAAATGTAGGAAAACAATACAGAGTACGTTAATCCAAAACAAAAAATTAAAAAATTGCAACGTGAAAATGATTATTATACAGCAAGCTTACAAAATATGTGAGACAAATAAACACTTTAAGACACAGCCGAAAATAATAATCGAAGTCATTCAGTTAAAGGTTATGACATGTCCTGCGCTCTGCCCCGTCAGCCAATGAAATTGCCAGCAACGTTCGGAGAAGAGTCGCGGGAGGTCGCTCGCTATAGAAAAAAATTTTTCAACTCACCAGGAAAAAATTTATTTAAAAAAAACGGGAAAAGATATTTTAACCGTTCTTGTTTTAAATCCGACAGAACCGTTCTAGTTGAAAATAATAGTGTTATTAGGACGTCGGATGCAGCAAATTTAAAAACGAAAATAACATTTCGATGGCGAAACTGACTATTTTTAAAATTTTCTCAAAATTCAGTAAATTACGTTTGAAGCTCAAAACACACTTCATTAGAACGAAAATTGTTTGTTCTATCCGATGAAGTATTGGTTGTTTTTCAGCTATCATTAGTAAAGACACTACAGCCGTAAACGTGCCAAAAAATCACCCAAAACAACACCACACACAAAATAAAAAATTTTCTAGATAAAATTTTAAAATTCTGGCTTCGAGGTGTATTGAGTCACCATTAAGACTACATGTGTGCCAAATTTCAAGACTGTAAGTGCGATAGATTCGTCTGGACATCGCGCGCAAGCACGCACGCAAACGTTGCCTTTTATACGTATAGAAATAGCCATAAAATAATAAATTGGATAATAGATATTAACGAAACCACATGAGAGATTCCAGTGCATGACCCTAGTATAGAAACAGACGCAGAGCAAAGCGCGTTCGTTATTTAATTAAATATTTTAAAAACTAATTAACTCTGAAAGTTGACAATAGCACCGTTTACCTAGAAATATGCTCTAGAATGTCGTGTGTAAATTTCATGTTGCTACCATTCACCGTTTAGGAGGAGTTCTTGTGACCGACAGACAAATACATGTAATTTCTGCTTGTTATAATAGATATTTATAAACATAAGCAAAATTTTCAGAAATAAAGGTAAATTAGTTCAAAGTCTAACCGTTGCCTAGCAACGGAGTAGCTATAAATTTGCGTTATATCAAAATCGTCTGCACGTAATTAAAATGATTAAACTTTAAAAAATTAATTAAAATTGAAGGAATTTATCACAGAAATAAAATTGGTATAAATGAAAAGGTAAAATTTTCAACGTTAAGATGACATAAAAAATTTTTTTTTTGTCGGACAATTTGTTCCGAAGTTACGGCGGCAAAAAGGATCACGTGATAGTTGATTTTAAAAATAAGTTATTCCACATGTTTTCGCATTCCTGAAGAGTCACGTGACAGTTGATTGAAAAATAAATAATCTTCATCGAGAATCACTGAGTCAATGGGCTTTGTTAATTATTTAATTGTTGTCTGTAGTCAAAAATATTTAATTTATAATAAAATTACGTATCCTATGTCCATTCCTGGGTTTCAAGCTACAACTATGCCAATTTTCATCGAAATCGGTTTTGTAGTTTGATCGTGAAAGCGTAACAAACAAACAGACAGATAGACAGACAGACACACTTTTGCATTTATTATATTATTAAGGATTAAGGATATAGCCATAAAATATTTGAACAAAATGTATAATAGGATTAACGAAGCCTCAAGAGAGACTCCAGTGCATGGCCCTGAACAGACGCAGAGCAAATCACTATTTAGAAGCATCCTCACCTCAAGACTATCTGAATCGCCATATAGCCTGATTTGACTAATATAATCAGAAGGACATATCAGCAATACAGTATAATTTTATTAATATAAATTATTTCATTATCACTATAATTACTTTGAACTGAATTTTATTTCTTACCATCATTAAAATCAATTAATCATAAATAATTCGTTCTCACACATAAATAATATACATACATATAATATTTAAATAATACAAATAATAATCAATCCTTAGGCACTTAACATATCATGCAACTAAAATTTCATTCATAGATGTGGGAAATAAAAAAAAATCACAGTCTAAAAGCTCCCTCCATTGGTCATTTCTTATTAGTGAAATAATTATTGTAATTAAGGTATTTAAAATATGAAAAAACACATAAAGGTGTTAATTTTTTAAAATATGCAAGCAATAAAAATAACAATTTTATTAATCTTTAATTTTTCACATTTAAAATTTGAGAATTATTTTATTTAGAATCAAAAGTGAAAAGTTTTTACCGAGTAGGCATTTGGCCAAATCATTCGTTATATCACTAAACTCGATGTTAAAAAAAAAAAAAAAAACTACTTCGAAATTTAACTCAATCTGAATTTCCGTTTATTACTATTATATACACGACATTCGAACGGAAAAAGGTTCTTTTATTCCTTACCCGAGTACTGGAAAAATCGCAAACATCCGCTGGTAATATATATGCAGAAATTTGCAGAAATTTTTTTAGATCTATTAAAACAAATCATGTTAAATAAGCAAATAATTAATGCAACAAAAAGCAATGTAAAAAATGAAAAGCAGTGCAACTTGGCTAATTCGAAGCTAATTTAGAAAATCTTTGTGTAAAAGTGAATACAGCATGAGAAAACGGCAATTTTAACTAAAAAAAAGGCAAAAAAGATCTATTTTTAAAATTTAACACCTTTCATAAAGAATAAACAGTGTGAAATTTTAATTAACAAAGTAATATTTATTGATAATTATTTTAATAATTTTAATAAACTTACTTAAAGTTTAAATTTTAAAAAATTCAAAAAGTGAGAAATATTTAATTGCTGTTTTGATTGGATTCTCGAGTCAATAAAATACCTCAAAAAGTTATTTATTCACGATCGATGAGCATACAAAGTAAGTACGAAAGCAATTTAGAAATATAAAAGAATTTACAATTTTCATTCTTAAAATTTAAGTAAGCAAAATAAATTCGAATTACAGATTATATTTAGGCATAATGCGTATAGAAAGTTTAAGGAAATAGAGAAAAAATCGAATTACTTACTAATTCGGATAAAAAAAATGTTTGAATTAACAAAGTTCCACAGTAATAATAATGATTTAACTCGCCTATAGCAAAGCAGGTTTGGTGTATGCAAATCGTACTGTACTTTATCAGCTACACTCCCGCTTTCTGGATTGAGATTGCTTTATGTTGTCTTTAACTTTACGACTGTTCAGGATAGTGTCCATTCGAGTTTCCTGTCCAATAAGAAACTAGGGGTTTTTGTGATATAAAAACAACTGCATTCCCCCGATCATAAATCTGTCAGTCTACTGCTACCCCTTTTTTTTCACGAATGGTGCAACCCGAATACACCATGAAATTACAGGATTCTTAAGCTGTCCTGCTCGTAAAAGCTACCAAGGTTGGAAAAGAAAGTATTTGTGTAGTGGTTTCCTTACGTGGTATATTTCAATGTTTCTGGACATAATTATCAAGGTTTTGGAAGAGAAATGCTGACATTTTACATAAAGGAGAAAAACGCCCCCCCCCCCCCAAAATGAGAGCTAGATATATTTACAGCATTAACACACAAACGCACAAAAAATAAATAAATAAAGATGTTACAGAAAGATTAAAAATATATGAGATATTTTTAAAAAAAATCAAAAGTGAAAATATCCATTTTACAATGTTGGTTTTGGAAGTGGATATTTTTAGTTTTCCTTAAGAATTAAGAACTTTGGGTAATTTTACAAAGGGGAAAAAATAAGTTATGAGACAAAATGAATGATACTGCACCTCGAACAGTTGGGTACTCAGATGAGAAAATTGCAACAAAACGCTTTTTAGAAAAAAGTGTATATGTTCACTTTTGTCAGAAAGCTCCTCATATGTAGTTCTTCAAAAATATTTAATCTTTCATTTTTAAAGATGCTTTTTTATGACAATCTTTTCTTTTGAAATCCAGGAAATGGACATTTTTAATAGAGAAAAAGGAATATAAAAAGTTCCCAAACTTTATTTTCAAGCAAGAGTTTGTTGCTGAGGCCAGCGGCATAAAATTGTGACATTTCTTAAAATTCCTGAAACAGTTTAGCATTTGAATAATGTAATTATTATTAGCAGCTAACAACTTTACATATTTTAAGAGGCTAAATTTTACACTCTCAGGATTGAAAATGTTTCAATGCAATCACTGAATGTTACTGTTAGTCAAGTTTCTTTCTGTATAAAAAAATCGATAATAGGAAAAAATTTTATAGTAAAGTTGGAGAGAAAAGTTCATTCATTCATATAAGCTTAGCAAGGAAAGGTTAAAATATGCAGCTTTTAAATGCTATTCAGTTGGCTGTAATAATGTTAGTAACCGTATAATTAAAACATATGCTCACTTGAAAGAAACTCTTTCACACTGAGTTAATATTTGTCTCCTGTTGTAAAATAAATCGCATAATTGTGGCTTGTATTTCAAATTAACAAAATTTTTATATAAAATACATTTTTTTACAAATATAT
Source organism: Araneus ventricosus (assembly GCA_013235015.1). NCBI lineage: Eukaryota > Metazoa > Arthropoda > Arachnida > Araneae > Araneidae > Araneus > Araneus ventricosus. The sequence goes on from BGPR01003996.1 coordinate 58,568, forward strand.
GATGAAAGATAACATACTAAATGAATATTATTAAAAAAAATTTAGAATCTCTCAAGGTTTCTTAAATCTATATTATAAAAAATTTAAATAATTATTTATTCCTTTTTTATATCGTGAAAAATTTTCATAAATGTTTTCTTATATTTAAAAATATAAAAATAATATGCAAAATAATCCCACAGTAAAAATTAAAATTTAAACTGTCTTTTCGTTTTTTGATTATTGTTACTCAAATCTTCTATCGAATTAATGTTATTTTGTAAATTCTAAGATATTAAGAAAACGTAGTAGTGATATTTTCTCTTTTAAATCATCTGAAATTAAAAAAGTAATAAAGACTTAAGATAGATGAGGATATTTACATTAAAGACTCTTTACTTTCTCACATGCGAAGTAAACAAAAACAAAACATTATAAACGCCAAAAAATTCGACAGCGAGGTTTTGATGATTTTCTACGTTAGAGTCCCCGAATACGAAAAAAACATTTTTTGGAATTACATATGTCTGTCACTTCGTCCGTCTGTAAACACATACCGATTTCGGTTCACCGTCATTTTGTCGGCAATATCGACTTGCCGTAGTCCCCGATTCAGGGTAATAAAACTCGGTAGTTTCGGCCTTGTGACCAAGGACTTGCAGGGGGATGACACTCTTATTACTAGAAAGTCTAGGGAAGAACACTTCCACTGTTTACAGAAGGGTAACGGAAAATTTCGGGATCTACAAAACAGTGACATCTCATTTCTTTCATTGCTCTTGAGATTTTATCTTTATTTACCTTACTACAGAAGGAAAAGTTTGCCCGGACCCCGGGCAGTTAACAATAGTTTTTATCACCATGCCTTAGTCCTGCGCATACCCGAGTCAGAACGGCTCCCTGTCGGTAACAACAATGGTCCGCAAGAGAATTTAAAAACTAACTTAGTAAATAAAAGTTCACTTTGTTTTTTTAACGCTTCTATAAATAATTCTGCAAATGTGGAGGATACGCAGAATAAAATAATACGTTCGATTACTTTTTCAAAATTTGCCGACTCATTTAGTCAAATTGCCGACTTCAGAAAAATCTGGGGGGTGTCACACACCCCTACCCCCCTTTGCCACGTCCCTGAATGATAGTAAATTAATTTCTTTTTATCTCTTCCTAGATTTTTTAATCTCTTCCTAGTTTTTTCAAATCTCTTTCTGACTTTTGTATATCCATTTTTTTCATTGCTTATTATTATATTTTTGTACTCCCTTTTCAAAATGTGTAAAGCATCCCTTCTTGAAGTTCAGTAAATCTGGACACTTTAATTTACTTTTGCTACATATACATCGAAAAACATAAATTAAAATTCAGTATATTTAAATAAATAATAAATAAATCTTGCAAGAGAGTGCCTTTCACCTCCTGGTTTATTGTATTTATTTGTTTGTTTTTACAGGCTTTTTTCAGTTCTCATTCACGGCCGAGACCCGGTTTTCCAGAGACACAAAAAAGTTTCAAAGGTAAAATTGTCTGCTTTTTCTTACGGCGTAGTGATACATCGCAAAGTTAATGCATGTATCAATACGCACGAAGATTTCGTTACTGCTCATCTCGCATTACTCAGGGTTTGCCAATGAGAGCTGCGCGAAGATTAGAAGTAGGGAGCTCCGACACAGGTTTGGCGAAAATAAACATAAACAAATTGGCGACATCCAGACGTTCCCTAATCTCCCCGATCTTTTTTCAAAAATTTCCAAAATCATTGCTTTTTACAACAAAATTTTAAACATACGCACTTTTCATTTAAATATTGCAAAGAAAAGCTTCCCCATTTGTATACATGCTTATTCCAATAATTATTTAGTCAAGAAACATATAGTGTTTTTTTCAGTGTAGTCATTTGTGTTTTAAATCTCAGAAAATTCTAGTTGTTGCAGAATGATGTAACCCATCTTGCAACCTTTTAGCTAAAAAAGGTCAGTTTAAAGAAAATAGTGCCTTGAAACATGTTCATGTTAACTATTCAAAATTAAAACCCATAATAATTATTTACCCTTAACATTTTAAAATTGATTAGATAGCCTTTTTCAAAATTTTGATACATCGTTTTTTCCAGCAAAATCTTAAACATGCACTTTTTTAGACGAAATGTTGCTTCCGGACATGTAAACACACTCACTCCACTATTTTTCCCTAGATAGATGGAACTCAGAAAATTTGAGCTGTCGAGAGATGAATAAACCAATTTTTCAGAAACTTTTAGCCAAAAAGGACATTCAATATTACTTATTTAATTCAAACGATCTAAACTCAAAAAAAAATTTTTTTCGTCGTTTCCGATTTCAAACCAATTCAAGAATCTCGGCGTCAAGGATGAGATTTGTAAACAAACATATCGTTGCCAACGGGAGAAAGAAATAAAAGGTCCTTTTTGCGCCAAGCATAAGCGTTTTATATAATAAGAGATAGATAGATGACCAGCCATCCTGAAGACAAAACAGCTCCAACATTGACAGACTGCCTGAAAAAACAAACAAATTTCCAGTAGATTCCATTTATATAACATACACCAATTTATTTTTATTAGACTCCACTTCATTGTAATACATGAATATTCTGAATAAAATACTCACCTTCAGTCATTAACAATTAATTTTCTTATATGAAGCTACGTTAAATGAAACAGATCAAAATGTTTTGGTAACTTTACTAAACTAGTAGTAGTGATAAATTGAGAATTCTGGCTCACCGGGGGCCGGGGTCACCACTCCCCTCCCCCCCTCCCCACCCCCCCCACCCGACTGTTCCACCCGGGATCAACCCCTTCTTAGATTAGATAAGAATTATGATAAAGAATTTATTTTTATTTTCGGACTTCGAAAATTTTCCGAGTGTTTTTAGGGACTTTGAATTTTCTCGGCTTATTCGAACCCTTAGCATAAATATTTCTTTTACAAAAGTTTGATTTTAGTGACTTAGATTTTTTTCACAACGTCCTTTTCTCAAACAGATTTGCATCAATTCAATCATAACTTATCATGCGTGCATTCAAATAAAATATTTAAATATAAAATAAACATAATAATTTCATACTTACAATCTTAATTTCATTTTTTTCTGAATTTTTTCAGCTTTTGAACAGATTTTCATCAATTAGAGTTAAACTTTCAATCTTATTCTATTTTTCGGCATGCTCATTTTTCTTTTTTCGTTATCGAATAAAGTTTTTCATTTGTTTTCAGGAAAATCTCAAAACTTGTGCATTCTCTTTTCTTAAATAACAAAAAGTTTACTTAGTCGCTAATTCACACAAAATCTTTTGAATTAAATCAATTTTTTAAGAATAATTCTTCAAATGAAGCAGCTTCGAGTTATTTTTTTTCATCATTCAACTTTCCTCTTTGTTTCGGGCTTATTTTCCACTAACAAACAGAATTTTAGAATATTCTAATAACATAAAAGAGCAATAAAAATCTCTTAGTTTGAATAAGTTAACTTAAAATTCCGTTTTTAACTGTTTCATTAATATCAAAACGTTAAACTCTCTTAAAGTTAAATGGAAAATTTGAATCTTGAACGAGAAAGTGTTGGCATTATTTATTTTTCTTTCCGAATTCACTTCAACATCGACCAAATAGCTTCATTAATATTAACCATTAAAGATCACATTTTTTCTGTTGAACATATAACTTATCTATAAAGACTTTGCAATTTACTTCGAATAGCGCTAAAAAGGTTACAATAAACGTCACAAATGCATAGATTCATCACAAATTATTTTATCTTTAAAATTTAGGGATCATTGATCATACTTAACTCTAAAACTATATAAAACATTCCACTAATCTAAAATTTTCGCCTATTAACTGATTAAACATATCTTTATTTCGATACTTAAAAAATTTTCGAGTGATTTCTGTTTTCACGAACTTATTTTGACTTTCTTCTTAATTCCTTATTTCTTTCAATCTTATTTTATTTCACAAACTATTTATTCTATTTCATTAAATATATATATTTTCTCTCACTAATTTTACTTACATGAATGAAATTCACTTTGATTTTTAAACACAATAGAATACTGTGATAGATCGATCATAGAATATTCTATCAATAACATAGAAAAATAAAAATCTCTTAGGTTTGAATAAATTAATGAAAGGAAACTCATGTTTTACATTCTAATTCCTTTTTACATAGATCAAATAAATTTAATCTCGACAATTTTAACCACCAAAGAACTTTTTTTTCTACATGAGTGTTTAATTCATGAAGTGTGTGTTTGTGCATGCATGTGTGTTTGCATGCATGTGTGTGTTTGTGTACGTATTGTGTGTGTGTTTGTGCGTGCATGTGTGTAGGCAGTGCATGTGTGTGTGTGTTTGTACGTGCATGAGTGTGTGTGTTTGTGCGTGCATGCGTGTGTGTGTGTGTGTGCATGTGCGTGATTTATTTCGAATAACGATAAAAGATTTGCCACATTTGTGTTTGCTTCAAATTCACTCTAATTTCGAAAATATTTTTTCAATGACGAAAGCAATTATTGACAAAATATAAAAGCAATCATATTAAAAATCTCTTTGGTTTGATTAAGTTTTTCTTACTTAGTGAAATTTGTTAAAATTGAACTTAAAATTCCAATTTTCTACCAGTTTCAAAAATATCAAAACATAAAACTACTTTAAAGCTGACTGTTTCAGATGAAAAACTATTTAACTTAAAGATTTAAACCTCATTCAAACATTTCAAGATTGAACTTTTTTTTCTTAAACTTAAAACTTTTTACAATGTTTAAACAACACAAGCATCTTTATTGAATCTTTCTTTCTCACACATAGCTTAAATCAGCTGACTTACAATTTTTCAAAGATTGACAGAAAATTAATCATTTTAAAGCATAATTAACCTCAGCGCATTCACTTAAATATTCACACACTTTCATGAATCTTGTAATTTCAAACTCAATCTACGTTTGAACATATTTTTTTCCAATGTCTAACACAATTATCGACGAAATATAAAAGCAATTATTAAAAATATCTTAGGTTTGTGAGAATAGCAAAAGATAAAACTATTGACCACTTCTAGATAATTATATCCTTCTTTTTCAGACTTGGAATTATGTTAACTGTGTGAATACTTTACATAATTTTTTTCTATCAGAATAAAACATGATGAAATAAAACATTTAAACTTAATGAAAAGTTCAATGCATTGACTTGAATAGTTGAATTCCCTATTTCTGTTGTTAGAATTTTTATACAACAAGTCTTTGACATATATCTGTTTATACTTGTTAATCTTTGATTCTGTTAGCACTCTTTCACATGTATCAATATATTTCTGTTAATAATATTAAAAAAAATGTTTCCTTCACGTCTCAGCTTTTCCATGTTTCATAAAATTTTGTTCTGTGAAAGTTATATCAATCTTAATTAATTAATTATCCTTCTTTGCACTTTTCAGGAAGATTTTAGAAAAAAGAATTTGTTATGAATCTTCAAAGCTTACCTTGTTTCCAGAAAATTAATCGTTTCGATACATTATTAATCTTAACATTAACTATTCTTATGTTTTCCGTCTTGCATTCCCTTATATCACACCAACGTATCTAATTAAGTTCAGCATTTATTTCTCATTATTATCTCTTATCTGTCTTTTAAGTTCCAAAATGTTTTCACTCACATGACTATTTCCCTATCAAATGCCTTAAGAAAATGGATTACTCACCATCTCACGCTAATAATGTTCTCTTTGATAAAAGTTATAGAGAATCTTCCAACATAGTCTTAAGAAAATGAATTATTCACTATCACGTGCTAATAGAAAATTCTTGATGACGTTTCATTTAGATAAAAGATATCTCATTAACCGATGACTTGCTTAAATAGTGACATACATGAGAAAAAGTTCATTCTGCATCTTTCTTCGGGTCGCATTTGAAAATGGAGTCAACTGAAGCTGCTTTAGAAAACCTCTCGTCTATTATCACTATTCCAGGCTGGGGCTTTATAACTGTCGATCAGCTGGATTCGCCCTTTGAAGATGATGAGAATGATACTGTCAATCCAGTGTTTCCCTGCACGTTATGTGGCGAAACGTTTGCTCTACCCAGCAGCGTGAAAAACCACGAAAGACTGAGACATGGAAATAAACGACAGAGACGTGATCCGTCTCAGCAACCAGGCCCCTACAGTCTTCAATCAGGCGGTGACGCTGCAAGGAAAAGGCAAAGGCGTGATCCAACGTCGCCACCTGGTCCCTGGATTCTACAATCAGATGGTCCAAGAAAGCAGAGACGTGATTCATCTCCACAAGCTGGTTCCTCCAATCTTCAGTCTGCTGCACGTGATCCAATTCGAAGATCCGAAAACAAAATCTTTCCCGATGCCACCATTTTTAAGGACTTAGACTTCGTCAAGAATAGACATAATTTAAATATTGTTTATCAGCAATACTTTTCAAAGGAAGAAGCTGATCAAATATTCGATGAATTGGAAAGGGAAATTGAATATTTTCCTTCTGAAATGACTACGGTGTTTATCTATAACAAAAGATATTCAGTGCCTAGAAAGGTTTCTGCTTATGGTGATAAAAATTTAACTTATACTTTTTCTGGAAACACTCTTCCTACAAAGCCTTTAATACCTATTCTAACAAAAATTTTAAATGAAGCAAATAAATTTCTTAAAGAAGGTTCATTTAATTATGTTCTGATAAATCGTTATAAAGACGGTTACGATAAAATAGGGTCACATAAAGATAATGAAAAAGATATGGATCCTGATTCTGCTATTGTTACATTTTCATTTGGAGCTGAAAGAACAATGATTTTCAAGAGACCTAATTTTGACTCAGTTAAAATTCCTTTGAAAAATGGGAGCGTTTTAGTTATGAATCTACCAACAAATGAATTTTGGTTTCATGAAATTCCTAGAGAAAAAAATATAAAAGATGTTTGCATTAGCTTAACATTTCGAAAAAATTTATCAAAAAAAAGTGAATGTTGATCAGAAAGAGTTTTGATTTTTTACTTGTAAAAAAATGCATGTGATATATATTTATGTTGCATCAGATACTATACCTTATTGGGGTTTATAAATAAAACCTATTTTTAATAAATAATTTTTGTTTTTATTGACTTATTTTTACATGTCTTTATTTTTTAAAATGTTTTAACTCTTAGAAGAATTGCAATTCTACAAAATATATAATGTTTATTTATATGTCATTTTAATTTCAATACTTGAATTTATAGAGAAGCAATGATATTTAAAGTTTCTTGGGTTTGAATTAGTTTTTCTTGAATAATGAGCTTTGCTGAAATTAAACTTGAAATTTCGATTTTCTAACAATTCCTCGAATAACAAAACGCAAAGCTATTTTAAAGTTGATTGACTTTGATGAAAAGTAGTTTTCAACTTAATGCAATAGGCTTCATTTAAACGTTTCAGGATTTAATTATTTGCTCAACTTTAGCATGTTTCATGAAATTTTATTCTGTGAAAATTGTTTCACTCTGAAAAGTGATTCTTTCGTCACACTTATTATTTTAGAAAGTGAACAGAAACAGGAGATAATTATGCATAAAGATTTTCCTATTAAAAGAAAATGTCGGCATTATTGTCATGATTGTCAATGTTCTCAGAAAGAAACCATTATCCATAAATGGTATAAAAAGAATTTTAATTAAGAAGTTGATATGCCCCAGCCTTTCATTTAAAATAAAGAAATGTTTTTAACTTTGAAAAAGTTTTATCGTAGAAATACGATACTTATTCTCAGCTTATGTTTCTATTCTAACAAACGTAATGATGAGAAACACTCACATCACTGTATTATACTTAAGAATATCACAACGATAGTACTATCTAATCTGAACATAACACTTAAGGCAGGCTATCTTTACAATAAAAGACTTATTATCTGGTAGTAAGCATTACAAAGCAGAAAGAAAGAAATAGAACTTTAGATTTCCCTCCTAGGAATTAATTTTCTAAAATAATGAGTTCTCATAGGAATTTATTTTCTGAAATAATATTTTTTAAAAAAAAAAAAAATTGTGTGTGCATATTCATGTAATAAGACGTAAAGTCCTGCAAAAATTTGAGCGAAAGTGTTGCATTTTCGCTCAATAAACTGACTAAAGAATTATTTTGCATAATGAAATATAGAGTGCAACGAAATTCAATGTTTAAACCTTAAGGGATGCAGGAAATACAAAACGAAGCCAAAGGCACATTGAAAAAATGTTCGGAAAAGCCCACTAATTAAGCTAGATGGTGCTGTTCCCCAGTGCTATAGTTGTATTTCAGCGTTATATCCGATTATATACATATAACAATTTACGAATGCTGAGATAACTGACATGACGATCTCATCTCAAGAATCATCATCGCCACCTCTAGTACACGGGATATTCCGAGGATTTCGAAGAGGTTCGTGAATTCATGAGGCATCACTGCGAAGTTTGCATAATTATGAAAACTTCACCGTGGTATTCACTTCACTTCACTATTGTTAATAGTAATAACTTCAAGAAGTTCTTAAGAAAATGTACCAGTGCGCGTACGGTACAAGTGGAAAATTTCGCCAAATAAAGAGTTACCCTCTGTAACCCGAGTTGTCACTTCTGTATTTTCGTGCATCCTCTTGTTCTACGGTTTCCAACATTTATTTTCTCCCATATCACTTGATTAGACTTTTTCTTTTTGAATACTCTGTACAGTCGTATCCCCCTTAAAATGAGCATAAGAAGAATATGTTTTTTCCACTTGTTTTTTTGTTCGAGAAAGGTATCAAATATTTTATTGCTTTAATATTGAATTAATGATACTCTTCTTTCACTGCTACCCAGAAGTTTCGGACCTGCATAATTTTCAATTTTCATATGAATTTGGGGAAATAAAAGTATATTCCTTTTTCTTATTTTAATTCTTTTTGCTTTGTATTTTCCGACATCACCAGCCATACTTTCGCGTACCTCTATCTGTTTCGTCGCGTAACACCAGGGGGTACCAATACCACGGGTTGTGAAACTCTGCTCTAGTTCATCCGGGTAGAGTTTTCCGCTACAGTTAATTGTTATCAGTTCAAAAAATGAATTCAATTGGTTTTATAAGACGATTTCTGCTGGCTTCAAAAAAACCCTAGTTGTTAGAACAAATCTACTTTTTAAGAAAAAAAATAAATTGTTTATTTTTGTTTTATAGAATATCAGTTGCGAAGTTTCTCCTAATATGACGAGACAAAGTATAGTTTTTGATAACACACCAACGTTTAATTTGCCATAAATATAAGTTACATGGTATGAATACCTTTTATTTTGAGTGCCTGAATAAAAAAATTAAAAGAAAAATTCAAGAAAACGATCCAAAAATATAAAAAAACATTGTGTCATAACTCATATATTTGTGGTGCGGTAATAAAAAAGTAAATATCCCCCCATATGTAAACAACATGGTATTAATACTTCTAATTTGTTTGCGAGAATGAAAAACAAAGAACCCCTCCCTCCAAAATATAAGCAATAGGGTAGCAATAACTTTAATTTGAATGCGCAATTAAAAAATAAATAAAAAAACCATAAATATAAGATACATGCCATCAATATCTTTTAATATGGGTGCGTCAGTAAAAAAAATAATGATTATAAATACCTTAAAAATAGATGGTAGTAGATGTAATTTAAATTCGGCTTATCTACATAACAGTTATATTTATTTCTCAAAGGTCTAAAGCAATCTGCGATATGATTTACTGTATACAGAATGAACTTCAAGAAACATCCGTATGCATTATTTATGTTCCTACCAATGAAAGAAAAAAAAATCTTCTAGAAACATAATAATAAAACGAAGTATTGTGAATTCAAAAATAACTGTTTTAATAAGTGATGAAATTGCTTTATGTTAATTATTACACATTACATTTATGTTCACTTGATTCATATTTGTGAAGATGGAATTTTGTAATCTATTTCCCACTAACTTCATAATGTGCTAAAGTTTGGAAATTTCGTACACTGTGTTCTCGATTATGTGATCTCGATCACAATACACTATTATGTTACTTTTAGAAACTGACTATCAGTTAATTAATTTATTTAATTAAATAAGGATTCCATAGGAGTGGCGCTCTGTTATAGTGAATTTGAGTAAAATCGATTTCAAGATTCCAAAATATTTATAAAATTGAATTTTATTTTACAGACCATATAAAAAGTAGAAAATATTTAAAATGAAAAAAAGTATTCTTTTACTAAACTAATAAAATAGTGTTTTCGAAAATTATTTATGTTGAATTTATTTCCAATCAACTACATATTTGAGTTAGTTGAAAATATCAAAATCGCCGCCATTTCCATCAGTGAGGTCAATTATTTGTAAAATTCTTAGATTATTTTTTTCGAAAATGACAGAAGGGCCCACCACAATTATAAAGGATTAAAAAAAGATAAATTCCATTTTGTTGTATACAGTAAAGAGAGAGTGACCTTTTGTTACTAAAAAAGAAGAAATAACTGATGAGAAAATATTTTGCATCAATAGAACTCCTTCAGGAAGAAATCTCTCCTTCATTTGGATTCGGGAATTTATAAAATTACAGTAAACCCAAAATTACAAATTGTTCCGAATGGGAGAATATCTAATTTTTCACTCCTTTTAAAGCGAGAAATACATGAAAATATGGCGAATAAATTGAATCAATACGACAATTATAAAGGTATTGGAATATTATATGTATCAAAAATATACGTTAGCTAAAATTGTATAATACTAGAAGATTTGTACCCGTCTAAGATGGGCTTTTAGCTCGCAAACCATTTCAGAGAAAAAAGGCTTAACCAAAATAAAAAAACAAAAAATGCTTCGATATTGCATAATTCAACAAAAAGATCTCAGAGAAGTGGAAAATTCAATTAATTCTAGTATAACTCCTATTTGACATTAAATCACTTAACGAACAGAATGTCTTTGGCACGTAACCAAATTCAACTACGTATTCCATTTCTACATAAAAAAGCACCCTATCTGATTAATGACGCAAGGCAAAGGGGCATGTTTATTTTTATCTCCACCCCTGTCACGGAAATCTGTGGGTGATTCTAATATAGATGTTTCCTGAAAGGTTTCTTTTATATATATAAAGGAACTGCACTTTTTATTTTAACAAACGAAGAAACTGAAAGTTAAGCATTTTTTTAAATATTTAAATTTAATATAAATAAATTCGAAAGCTTAAAGTACAGAATTTATCTTTAAACAAAATGGTTAGCAACAGAAACTAGCTATTTCTCTTCTGCAGTAAAAAACATTTAATGTAATCCAAAGGTCAACTGGTTTTTTTATACAGAAATAAAAAATAGAATTTTGAAAGGAAACTAGGAAGCGAAATTAAGTCGTTTTAAAAAATAAAAAGGAAACACAATTTGACTTTTAAAAAGAAAAAATAATAATCGAGCAGTTCATGTACAATCTGTTCTCGCAACGAATCACTATAATAGAAATTCTAAACCATTTCTAATAGTGTACACACAGCGCTGAGACGAAATGTTTTATTTTGCTTTTGAAAATGAGTTTGTAACACAAAATAAATCTCTTTCGAAAAATAATCTCAAAAGAAGTTTGTTTAGGTTACCGACAATTATTTTCTGTTAAATGGAATTATTATCAACTCTGTAAAACGTAGCGGAAGAAATAAGTTAATATTGTTAAGGATTGTAACAATTTTGCCTAGAAAGTAGTAATTGCTTGTAAAGGTCAAAAGATTACAAAGAAAAAGGATATAAAGCGATTTCGACAGACAAATATCTACTTCGGAAGAAATTATTTGAATAATGTTTGTTACTAGTTGAAAAATTTAAAGAACAAACTTTGCAGCCATGCTGTTTTTTACATTAAAACTTATAATCTAAAAAACATATATTATCTTTACGTTTGAAAGAACAAAGACAGGAAATTAAAATATATCACAAGGAGTAAGTTTGTGCTGTTTATTATCTTTTCCCGATCGATTTCTTAAAAAGAAATTTCGCAATTTGTAAAGTTCCATAATTTTGTGATAAGTAAACTAGAGTAAATACAAAGTATTTGTGAGTAATTTTAACTTACAAAATTTTCGGAAATTGGTCTTTTTATTTCAGAAGGAAATCTGTTAAATCTTTTATTAAAAAAACCCCAGCAAAATGTCTCTAAATAAGCAAATCTGAGACGTAACAGGTATACAGACGAGTTAGCGTGGAATGGATTCTTATGTATTGTAAGCCCTCATGCTGATAGAAATCGTGAGAAGGTTGGCAAAACAAAAGAACGTATGATTTGAAATATCGACGCGCCTAATAAGAAGCTCATAATAGCTGTGTTCGATGAAAGGTTAAATAGGGGTTAAAGGAACAATATAAGGATACTGTACGATATATATATATATATATATATATATATATATATATATATATATATATATATATATATATATATATATATATATATATATATATATATATATATATATATATATATATAGTAAGTGGGTGCCTAGGGTCCTACGTAGTGATATTAACACTTTACCGACCGGTAGCGGTTCGAACATACTATGCCCTTTCACCGCCCGCTCAGCTGCACGATGAAAAATCCCGACTCTTTTCGCAGGAAAATCTGGTCGCACCCAGCTGCACTCGAGAAAACGACAGCTGAATTTTTTTCAGGGCATGCTGAATTGGTGGAAAACGTAGTCACCACAGATCGGTCAAAAGTCGATTAATCGACGACCGGTCGGTAAGCGCTGGGGAGCAAACGCTGAATAATCTACGGCCGGTCGGTATACGATGAGAACAAAACGTCGATTAATCGACGACCGGTTGGTAAGCGCTGGGGAGCAAACGTCGAATAATCGACGGCCGGTCGGTATGCGCTGAGAACAAAACGTCGATTAATCGACGGCCGGTCGGTAAAGTGTTAAGTCAGAAGAACACAGTTTTGCTATTTTACGAATTTAATGATGACAGCACAAACATTTAAATAGAATAAGATAAAGGTGAAAGAATTAGAGGGCGGCTACTGCCCTGTACATCAAGTCATCGCCGACAGTTCTGGCGTTGCGTTCCGTCGTTCGCAATTACACACACAACGTCAGTCTCTAACAAGTGCAAGATCATCTGACGTGACGCCAGCTAATAGACGAGTGCCTCCTGGCGGGATACTACATAAGTATATGTAAATTATTAACAAATACATAGATATTATGCATTGATATTATTAATAAATCATGTTCAAACGTGATAACGAGTGAATGTCTAAATGTAACGGAAATGTCATAATATATTGACTTCTTTAATGTTCATGAACCTTACAAGAAGGGACATACAAGAGCAAATAATGCGAAAGAATGCAAATGCAGTAATTTCTCGGCTTTTGTTGCCTTCGGTTATCGTCGATTTTTCCACGAAAGATTTGTCTTGGTTTTCGTCGCTTGCCTCGGATTTCATCGGCATATCCATTTGATATTGCTGTTAATTTTATTAAAACAAACGGCGGAGGTGTGAGTTCGCACAATTCTGGGACTGAAATATTTGTACCTGAATCCAAAGATTACGTAGAGACTAAAGGATTCATCCACCAACAAGTCTTCAACTGTGGTGAAACCGGCCTCTTTTAGATGAAAATGCCGAAGAGAACGTTAATTACTCAAAAGGAAAAGACACTGTCAGGACATAAGACTATGAAAGATAGTCGAATTCTTTTATTATTTGGCAATGCTGGCGGTGATTGTAAAATGAAGCACTTACCGATGCACTATTCAGAAACTCCTGGAGTGTTTAGCAGTTTAACATTCATTTTATATTAATTTCTTACTTCTTTAATATTAAACTCTATATTGAAGTCCTAGATAGAATAATTTCATTCATATGGATATAATTTCCTTGGTTTTCGTAGGTTTCGGATTTCGCCAATTGTTTACGGACGGATTAAGGCGGAAACTGAGGTATCACTGTATTCGCGTGTTTACAGAATTACGCACTTGATAATCTTCAAGATTCTTTCCAAAATTCTTGAATATTTAACATCGCTTTTCCTAAAAAAGAATTGTTATTTGGTTTCTGTATATTTTTCATTATACTAATTAAATTTATGCATTTTATTCATTTTCATGCTCGAAATTAATTTGCATGGCTTGGAAAAGATTCTTGATATTTACTTCATGAAAATTTCACTGCCCTGTGACAACGTGTTTTTTAAAAGTTTGAGAATAAAATTTGAGTATTTATACATAGTACATAGAATTTAAAGTAATTTTTAAGCAGAGTCAAAGTAACAGAATGTGAGAATAAGCTTATCACAGCATTAAAATTTAATATTTAATCACATCAAATAGTAATTAGAGAAATATCTCTACGTGCAATAATAATTTCAGAGATAATTTAATTATTAAGCTGAATTCGACTTTGAAGTGCTTTTATGTAACCAAAAAGAAGCATGCAAGAAATTCGCAAATTAGAACAAATTAAATTGGATTCTCTTGGTATACATGTATACATATAGCAATACATAAAATATAAGATTCGACTTATCTTTCGTCTGAATGTAAGTTATTTATTTTCCTCTTATTTCTATGAATAAAGATTCACTTTGTAGCTCGGATATTCTTAGTATTTTGTTTTCTTATCTTATTTCAAAATTTTAACACTAAAATTAATTGGAAGTATGCGATCCACAATGTATTCCAGAATTTTAATGAACAATGATTTTAATAATGCAAACTATTTCAGTGCTGTACAAATTATACGGCGCTTTTATTTTAAATGAGACTGATATTCGTCGATTAAATTTATTTTTTAAGAAACTGAACCTCTATCCAAACGCTATAGCATGTTTTAATGATACACTAATTAAGGTTGTACCTTGTCTATTAAAAAACATTTTTGTCTCTCATCAATATTTGATGCCTGTTCCATTCAGCAATTTTTTTCCCAGAAAAGGCAATGGAAGTAAAAAATGCTTTTTTTTGGCAAGAAATAGGAATTATTTGAATCTTGCTCTTTTTCTTACGCTTCTAATATGAGAATTTTTTTTACCAGCGAAAGGCTTTCTTTCAGTAAAAAATAAACAAAATGAAACTGGATGAATGATAATCGAAGAGGTAAATTTCCAAGTGTTCTTTGGTCCGAAAATGTCGATTTTTTAAATTTTTTTGTCTTAACTGCAAAGGAACAGGTTTATGATCACTGGGGGAATGAAAAGTGAAGAAAACGCGCGCGCGCGCGTGGAAAAGAAACTCTCTTTTTTTACATCGTCCTTGAGAGTTTAAAGGATTTAGTAATATGTATATTTGGATGATGGTGGGAAAATGTCTAGTTGGGATTTTAGGTTCTTTTAGTCATCAAACTTAGCCAACCTTAAGAAAAAAATATCAAAAAATTATCAAATTGTTAAATTCTTACGCGGACCTAAAAAATAAACACATTTTTTCATATAAAATCGACATTCAAACAACAATATTAAACTGCATTCAAACAGTTGATAAAATTTTAACTACAAAGCTTATTATTGAGAAGCCCTGCTTACGTGAATGTTACATTTTTAAGAAAGCTAATGTGAGCTACCGTTTAAAGAAATTTTTCGCAATTTTTCTAATTTATGATATATTTTGAGGATTATCAGCAAATAAATAATACAGAACAAATGGCTATTGTAGAAAACATAAGACATTAAGAACGTTAATAATAAAACATTTTTGCAAATTCCATTTATTTTGTCTCTCCAGTCTTCATTCGTATAGTGTCTACGTGTCCTTTTTCATGAGTTTGAAAGATAAACAATGCCGGTTGATGTTTTATTTCATACTAGTGTCAAACGTATACTAGGGTTGTAGAGTATAACGGTAGAAATTTTCGTCGTTTTGTGTAAGTGAATGAAACTTGGATACGTCACTATCAGCTTGAGAAAAAAAGAGCAATCAAAACAATGAGTTGCACGCGGGGATTCCAACCCCACACCCCTGAAAAAAGCAAAAACAATTTCTTCAAATGGAAAGATTATAGTCCAAAGGGAAAGGCAATTACTGGACAGTTCCATGCTTTTTTACTGGATCATTTAAATAATGAGATAAAGGAGAAATGACCTCACCTCGCGAAAAAGAATGTTCTCTTTTACGACGATAACGCTCCATCTCAGACATCTGAAGTTGTGAGAGCAAAACTAAAAAATTTACGCTACCAAGTTTTTCGGCATTCACACTATTCTGCAAATTTGGCTCCTTTGAATTGCTACCTGTTTCAGAATATGAAAAAAATTGCTGTCAGGAAAGAAATCATTTTATAATGAGGTGACTGTAAAACAACTACTTGCTTTGATGGTTTATTTGTTATAATTCAATCAAATATATTTTTTTATTTCTCATAACATCAATCAAATATGAATACCAACAAACATCATAAATGAATGACAATATACATAAATTTCCAAAATTTATTCAAAAAATATTCAAATACATTTCATTTAGATGTAATAATATTGCCTAAATTAATTAACAATTTGCAAATATGGCCAGAACAAATTTAGAGTGACAGAAATATCTTGAAAACTACCATCACAAAAACTAAAAATTTGGTAATGATGTAAGTAACGGTAGAATTTAGTTCAGCCAAATAAAGAACGTTATTTTTCTTCTTTTTCAGTGAAGTCATGGTCTAATAATGTTTCTGTAATGTTAGTAATTTTTAAATAACATACTAAAGTCAAAATAAATTTTCTAAAGACAAAATAAAACAAACAAAAGACAAGATAAATCAAATGTTTTAATTTTTGTTGATTAAAATTCTGTTTCAGTCATTTATATCACATATAAAGTTGTGATATAAATAACTGAAATTGTTTAAATTTGTAAATTTACTTTAGAAACATATTTTACTTAGAGCACGTAAGATTGTGATTGCCATAGACGAGTAGTTACAACTCAGAGGACCACAGAAACAATATTTTACGTGGCAAAATATTCGGCTGTTTAGAATGTGGTCTGATGGAGATTGAAGTATCCTAGGAATAGAGAATCTTACAGTGTGTTACATCTAGGCTATATCAGCTATTCCAAGAGGATGTCAAGTTAAGAAGACGCTTCATTTAAGTTCAGGCTTGGAGACAAAGCTTCCCAAGACGACGGGTATTTAGTGTAAGTTGCCAAAGGAAACAGACAAAGTATTGCAACATATCTGTCCCGAGAGCTGTTGGCGTTCAGTTTCGATGAAAACCGTGGTACAAACAGTTGGGAGCTTAGAGTCTTTATACCCTAGGCCTTCCAAATGTATTCCACTCACGGCAGCTGACTTCCGTGGCTGGTTAGCCTGCTGCAGAGAGCACCCACTAGATAGTGGGCATGTGTGTTATTTTCTTATGAATCCTAGATTTCCTTTTATTCACATCTTACATCATATGGATAACACCAAGGAACCGTTAAAACTGCTAAAATTCCTCTGACGGTTTATTTGGACTGCTAGTTTGAGGTGTCAATATCTGGGTTCTCGAACAGATCTCAGTATCCAACGCGGAACATGGTAGGCTAGATTTATCGAGATATAATTCTGTAACAACATGTTCATATGTTCAGAGGTGCAAAGAGAGAAGATTTTATCTTTAAAAAAGATATAGTGAGATAAAACTTCATATCTCACTTTTGCAACCACCATGAAAGAATACCTTGAAGAACAGGATATCACTCGATTGGAGTAGCAGCCTTTCTCCCCGAATTTGAACTTGGGTGAGCGTGTAGGGTACAAACTCGGGCAATGGGCTTCAGAAAATCATACACCCCAAAGCCTTTTCCAGATCTTCGGATAGCAATGATTCAAGAGTGGGGCGGCTTTCCACAAGAACAGGTGGGGAATTAAATTATTCTACTAATTGAAATATATTGTTTATCCCGAAATAATTATGTTTTCTTACTTTTTGCACGGATTCTTTGAACATATATTATGAACTTCCCGGGCTAGAGATTTAAGATATTTGTACTCCGTTCCAAGATATTTTTCGTAAAATTGCTCGTCGGTAAGAATGAAACTGCACGGTTTAAGATTTGATGACATTGAAAGAAGAATATTTTCCTTGTTTGAAAGAAGGATATTTCATCAGTCGATAGCAAAAATTCATTAGTTTCGTTGAACAATATGAGCAAAATCCAGAAAGATAGTAAAGATTTCATTTTTTTTCAAATTAATTTTAAGAGGAAAAACAGTACTACCCGAGGTTAATTCTTTTGATAATGAATTATTGTCCACAATTATTGTGTTTGTATTAATGTTATTATAATTTGACTTTTTTTCTTTCTAAAATTTGTGCTCCTCACAACTTATATACGCTAATTTAAAAATGCGACCATTAGTTATTTCTTAATTGCTTTCATTCTGAGTCACATTAGGAAAAGAAAGATTTTTTGTAACTGTGCACATAGTAACGCACGTTAATTTATGACTGAAAATTTTATATGCAAAAGGTAAATTTCTGTACTTGGCTTCACTGCATCTTTCACAAGTGTAAGAGGAAAGAAAATCTGCTAAAGTATCCGAAATTAAATTTATATGTAGATAAAGTAGAAAAAAGTTATTCCAAGAAGAATGTAAAAGAACTTTGTAATTATAAAACAAATTTCAAAGAAATTCTTTTGCGACAGGAATAAAAAGAAATGTCAATTTCTTTTTTGTCTGACTAAAAGATCCAATAATGAAATATTTTAATTGGCTTTCCCTCGAAATAAATTCAATTCCCTTTTCTACAATGTTTATCTGTAATGTCAAACTGCTTTTTCAATGCTGCCTTTAAATTTATTTTGATTTTGTCTAGCTTCCTTATGTGCTACAGCTTTTATTTGTTTTCGAATAAGTTCTAGCAGGAAAGAAGCAAATGCTAATGAAGTTGATCAAGGAAAACCTTTGGGACAAATAATTTACTAATGAATGCAGGTAGTAAAAATTCTATGTATTGTAGTTGGGTTGTGATTTTATGTTAACAAAACATGGAAGACTGAAGAAATGTTTGGCTGTGGCACAGACCAATTAGAGTATTTCATCTTTGTCTGAAATTATGTGAGAATATGTAAAGAATTTGTTTAATTTAAACTATTTTAGAAGAGAATATCTATAAATAAACAACACTAATTCGATAGAACGTGTTTTATGGATTAAATCTGGCATGAGCTTTTTGTATATAAATACTGCATATGCATCACAAGAGTATTTTTTTAAAGCATTATTTATTCTTGTGTCACACAAACATTTATCGTATAGCATGGATGGGAAAAAAGATGCCAAAAAATAATGATTGAAACATAACTCTACTCTTTTAATGTTTTGTTTGCGACGATGATTTGATGAGAAGGATTAAAAATGGGGGGGGGGGCGCCCTCAAAATTGCAATTTTCAGCAATTCTTTTTGCGCTCGAAGTTTTTGCTTTATTGAAATGGCAGATATTCATTTCTTTGGATGTTCTTTGTCTGTTCGGTCATATATTTTCTCTCGCGATGTCACGAAGAAGAACTATTTATAAAAGAATGCTGTCGAAAAAAGAAATTTTACAAATATTGAATAATTTATCTGAAATCAATTTTTCTGATGAAAAATCTGATTTATCACAAGATGCATATATTCATGGCAATGAAAGTGAACCAAATTCATCGGACGATTGTTTTACAGAAATTGCACAATACGATTTCTCCTCTGAATTTAAAAATGAATAAAATTGATCTATAAACATCGATTCATAACACGCAAGAAGTGACTGAACTGTATTCAAGAAAAGTTCTCAAGCACTATAATATTGCTCTGACGAAATACCAAGGAAAGCAAAACAAAACTGTTCTACTGCTAAGCACTCTTCATCCTAAACTTGAAGCTGAATGCAGTGAAAAGAAGACTCCTGAGGTTATTAAATTTTATAACTCGACTAAATACTGTGTTGATGTACTTGATCAGATGACAAGAAAGTATTCAACTAAATCCTCTTCCCGACGATGGCCGGTACAAGTTTTTTTCATATTTCTTCGATTTGGCTGCAATCGGTGCTTGGCTAATTTACAAGGAAGTTGTTGGTACAAAAGTCAAGCTTCGTGATTATATTTTGAATTCACCTGATGAGCTACGAAACAAGTATGTTTCCTCTAAGACGTCTATACTTTCCGATTTCACTCCAGGTATCGATGATTGACCCACTGCCTCAAGCAGGAAGCGCAAGAAATGTCAAATCAATAGATGCCGTAACAAAATATGAACATTTGTTGTGATTCCAAAAAGTCAGTTTGAGGCTCTTGTAGAAGCAAAATGATGAAACTGAGTGTTTGTAGAAACTGTAATGTAAGTAAATCAATTTGTAATATTTATATTTTTAAATGTATGTATTTTTAAAGTGGTTATCATATACGATAAAGTTTCAAATTATTTTGTGTATTTAGAAGAAATTTCCAACTTTATTTTGCATTCAATGAATTTTATTAATAACTGATTACATATATTGCGTTTTCTCTAAAAAATATTATAATTGAAAGAAAAGTGATGAACAGGAAATTAATGTGAAGAAAAAGTTAAATTTAATAACAACATGTATTAAATAACTTGGTTTAGCAAACAAATATTAAAAATAGTGTTGTTTTTGGTCATTAAAAGATAGCGATCAAAATGACCGCTCCGCGTCTTTCTAGTGTTAAAGGGTGGTACATGTCAACGCCATCGATAAAATGGAATACTATCCATTGGTGGTGCGATTAAATAATGTCCTTAAGTATATTTGACATTTTTACTCGCTTTTATTAAAAAAGAAATGCTGTTTTATTCCCCAATTTTATACTTATAAAGATGGAATTCTTAAAACATTTTAACAATTTTTTATGGTTTTTCTGTTCTCGTACACGTGGAAAGACAAGCAACAGACAGTCGACTTGTTAATTAGTTCAAAATTAGAGAGAGATCTGCAGTTTTAAATTAAAGATCATATACAAAAATTCATTGATTTCATTTGCTCCAATTTTTTTCTCTTTTCCACAGACGCGAATTAACAAATCAACAGGCAGCCAACACGTTTAAGGATTTCGTTCAAAATATGATATTGATCTCTAATTTCATCAATAAAACTGTGTGCCCAATTTCGCGCTTCTAACATAGTTCGTTTTTAAGTTATATGCACACGCATGCGAACAGTTGGGCAGACTTCCCGTAGACGGATTCATAATCATTAAGACAAGGCAATTATCTATCATATCATAAGCTTTTCATTTTACACTTTTTCTTAATTAGCACTTTCCATTTATCTGCAAGATTCTTGCACAAATCTATCAAAACACTTTCCAAAAGATGCAATCTTTATTTTGTGATAAATTAGTTTTAAAAATTAGTTCCCTAAAACTTTTCGTATTTATCTAGGAAAGCGATGATCATGTTTTTAACATCGCTAGTCTGCATTTATTTCATTTTTATTCTCGTGTTAAAAAATGTATTAACTTCTAAAACTTTTTCTTCTCAGGGTACGAACAGTACGAATATTTTCGTCTCTACCTGATGAAAATACTCAAAGAACCTGGACGTGTTCAGCTTATTTCTATGAGCCTTCGTTTGCAATTCATATTAAATACGAATTTCAAATTCAAGTACTAGAAAATTATATTTTTAATCCTTTTTGATTTTTGTTTGAAACTTAAAATATTTAAGAAACATTTCAGTCTCATAAATTAATATCTACATTGTTGCATTTCATAAGACAGAGAAATTCAGTTTCCAAACTAATATAGCGTCAGTTGATTTTAGCTAGACGTTTATTATTAAAAATTTATTTTTCCCTTAAAATTAAATTTTCTTTTCTTCTCCATGTTTGTCTCTTCTCCGTTTATAAAGTAAAGTTTTTTTGTAATTGTTCCTTCGTAGAAAAATATGAGATTCCAATTTCTAAGATATAGAATTCATAACAGTTCGTGTAAGATATTTTTAATCAGAAAGCTAATTTTTCAAATATTTTGGGAAATGAAAGTATTGACATTTACAAGTCATTCTGAAACCTAAATGCCTGTATTACCCTAAGTGCTAATATCATTTTTCAACTCCTCCAGGAAGAGTGGTAATTAATTAACTTGCTGCAAAAAATGTACATGTTTTTAATCCTTTAACTGTAAGTATTTCCTCATATATGTGGTTAAATCACACCCGCATTTAATGGGTTAAGCATAAAAAATGCGCTTGCTATGAAAGTGAAATATCTTCAGAAAGATATTTTTTGAATAAAACTTCACATTTATGTTTTAATATCCCGTCAAATTGAGTGTTAGATACTTTTTCGAAATCCTTAAATCTATCATCGATGCATTCGGAATTACGAAATGCAGAAATGATCTTTAACGAAGAAATTATTAGAAAAAACATGGTGGACAACAACTATCAATCTCTTTCTTCTACAGTGAAAAATATTTAATTCAAGTCAAAGAACAAGAAATAAGTGTTCAAATGTTTTTTTAGATGGAGGAAAAAAAGACATTTAAAAGAGCTTTTTGATGGAAAACGAAAGAAGTTAGTTCGTATGCGAAAATAAAAGAAAACTCAATTTGATTCTTAAAAATGACTAAAAATAATTGAAAAAGTTAATACCATAGTTTATTCTCGTAGCCAATTACTATTATAGCAATTCTAAACCATTTGAAAATAGCTTTTGTCCAATGTAGAGACGAAATGTTCTATTTTGTTGCAGAATAGAAAATAAGTACAGAACACGAGCAAATCTCTTTAGAAAACCAATCTCATAAGAAGTATCTTCAGGTTACAGACAATTACTTTTAGTGAAATTGGATTACTTCTGACTTTATAAAATGTAGCAGACGAAATAAATTAATATCGTTGAGCACAGTAACAATTTACTGTAGTAGGCATTTAATAGTTTACAAAGGTTGAAAGATCTTAAAAACTTACTTGGTGACACCCTGATTAAATAATTATATGAATAATTTATATTATTAGCTAACAAATCTTAGTAACAAAATTTATATCGGTCCTGTATTTTATACTAAAAAACACAGATACGAAATAGTATTCCTTTGTTATAGGAGAGAGACAGGAAATTAAAGTTTTGAGGGAAGCATATAAATTCACTGATTGATATATTTAACATTCGCTCTTTTGAAAAAATTAAGAAAATTGAAAAATTCTAATGTATTGTAATAACTTTCGCTAGAATGGATGCAGACTATTTTAGGACAGTACTGATGAAAATACGTTTAATAAAAACGGCTTTCAAAAAGTCTTATATTAGAGCGCAAAAAATCCGAAATTTCGTTTAATTTCAATTATTCTCTAATTTCAGTCTTTAATTTAAAATTCATGATTATTTATGTTAAAAAATCTTGAAAATAAAATTCCTCAAATTCACTGTCAGATGACACCATGTCTGAAAATGAAAATTTAATTTAATTAATCGATTAATTATGTTCTGAAAGTATTAAAAATTATTGTTATCCAAAGTGTGTAAGAAATAAGAAGTAGAGTAAGTAAGAAGTAAGTGTGAAAGAAAGGTGTAAAAAATTTGAAATCCTTAAAACAAAAGAAGATGAGTGAAAGAATCTATTTTAAAATTCCCTCTTTGCAAAATAGAAACAATTCAACTTAATTAAAAATGTATAACAACAAAGAATTACACATTTTTTTAATGAAGATCTTTCATGTAAAATTTGTTCCTCCAAGAAAATCCGTTTTCAGAGCAGTGGTTAATCGTTCTAGCATATACTTTCGGACAACATTCAGGGAAACATTAGCTTGTAAATGGATGAATTTTAAATGCAAATAAATAGTAATAATTTATGCTTTAGTTGAAGACCGAAAAATAATATTTCATATTTTTTAAAATAAAAATAATGTTTTTTTTTTAAATTATAAAAGGCGAAATGATATATTGCAAAACTAATCCAATTTATAATATAGTTAAGAGAATCTCGTTTGTTTGAAAAAGTTTCAAACAAAAAAATCATGCTTTATAAAAATTTAATGATTAAAGGAATGGAAGAAAATGATTATGAATAACTATAAGAGATGATTCCTGTGATTAACTAATAAACGAAAGAACCCGCTACTGGAAGAGAAGGTATTTTAATTAAAGGATAAAAATAAATATTAATTCATTGGGTAATACACTTATTTCTTCAATATCTAAAAGCAATTTATAGAATGTATTGAATTACTTAGTGGCAAAAAAGGTCCATTCACTATTCAATATGCATCCAATATACCACAAAGCACCATTCAATAACAGGCATAAATGATTCACTTAATCTCGCGTTTGGAGGTACTCAAACGTTTATTAAATTGCATCTGTAAAAATTAATTACAAAACAGCATCAAGTGCAATAAATAGAAAAATATTTAAATCACAATCCTGGATACGTGTAGAACAAAAGTTCTATAATGATACAGTTAATATTTCATGCTTTTCCATACGTGGTTGCATTGAAATGACTCAGACAGGCGGTTTTATCTATGAGCATTACGCTGTCATTAACATTCGGGATCGGTCCAGCAGATGCTTTTTTTACCCTACTCTACGCTGTTAAGAATTCTCTTTGAGTCAGGGACATTGTTCTGATGCTTCTACCTATTCAGTGTTCAACTGAAATGCAGATCTGGTGAAAATTCAATGAAAGGTTTTGAATCTAACCGAGGGGTAACCGTTACTCCAGCTTTCACAGATAGCTTTATATTTAAAGAACAAGTAGGGATTTTAATTAATGAATGATAATACCCAGTAAATTTGTAGGGTATATAAAGCTATTCATTCAATATTCTGACAGTATCTTTTCAGTTCTATAGAGAACTCATTGGAAAATAGGTAATATTTCCCTATTTTATCTCTTCTTCTATTCTATTTAATATTTTCCATTCAATATCTATAATAAATGAATCTGTTAACAATTCATTTTACTTTAATTTTCTCGTGAATGAAACCCAATCTGAAACTTTAATTAAATTAATTCGAAAAAGGGAATTGCAATACCACATGCAGTAGGACAAATGGAAAGATTTTTTAATTACCATACGGGTTGACATTTTGGACCAAAGTTTGAGATCGATACAATAAACATTTCATGCCTTTTCATACGTGGTTGCATTGAAATGACGCAGACTGCTGGCTTAACTCTGTGCATTTAGCTGTCATTAACATTCGTGATCGACCATCACATGCTTCTGTAACATTAATGCGCGTTCTTTGATAAATATTCACTTTGAAACAGGGACATTGTACTGATGCTTGTACCTATTCAGTGCTCAACCGAAATCATCAGCTGGCGGAAATTCAAAGGAAAGTTTTGAATCTCACCGAAAGCCGCCCGTTAATCAAGCTTTTACATTAGCTTTTCCAATTCAATTCATTAATGATTATAGTGTTTCGTTTCGTATGACTAATAATGATACAAATATAAAATTTAAGTTAATTATTATTAGCTGTTTTAATTATTTTAATGAGATTTATATTAAATCCATTAATCAGAGCGCCACCTTGAGCTTGTTAAAAGTTCTTAAATAAATAATATTTAGGGTATATTTCTGAATTTTTTTATTTAATTTAATACATGTTCACAAAGCATGTTTAATATCTGGTGCTTTTAGGAATTTTTATAAATTATGGTTATAAAATGGGGCGCTTATTCCATTTTATTAGTAATCATATAATTTAAGACATTTTTTCATCATTCAAAAACCTGTTTCTAGATTAATGAATTATTTATCCACATTCTTGTGTTGGCTTCTCGATTGACATTTATAAGACTTTTTTTAAGACTAAACAAACATTTATTAGGACATTAAAATACAACTGTTACACTTCGAATCTGCGTATATCGTAACATCGTTCAACCATACTCGTACACGTCTCGTCTCTAGTTTTTAAATCAAATTCAAAGTAAATCAACATTAGTCCGTTGCCACTTATCTGGTGTCATACACTGTTATAACATTAAATAAGTTGAACTCGTGCTTTTGTCACGCATAAATATTAAACATGCTTACACTTGGAACAAATTTTAAGGACATGTTTCCAAATTTTTTTAATACATCACAATTCTAAATTAATTATTTTTTAATAAATTTGATAAAATGCGTGTGGAATAACTAATTTATTTCTGCTTAAAAGTTGCTTCCTACAATTTTGAAATCCGATTCTTCTTTACCCTATCCTTCCTTTTGGTTTTTACACATGCTATTTTAACTACAATTTGCTTTGGCTACTAAGCGCGATTTGGTATTTTACGAGATATCAATGATGTTGAGAAAAAGAAAATTTTTACTTTATTTTTAACTTGTAGTTAGTCTAATATAATACAAGCACTTTATGTAAGATCACTTATATTCATAATTATCATGCTACTGGTGGCATTCAGATTGCAACGACTGTACTCTGTTGAGAAATTTTAAATACCTATAAAGCCATTTGCGGTATTAGTTTGAGTCATGCTTGACGATAACGCCAAATGTTCGATGGGCAAAGTCAAAATAATTCTTAGACCATGAAGAATAAAATTAGAATAAAGTCAAATTCCAATCACTGTGGGAAACTACCCGTTCTAGTCAAAATATGGCATAATCGATGGATAATAAAAACATGCCGCATCCTCATATCTGTAGAAGGTAGCTTACATTATAGGAAATGAGAAAAATCCGTATTAAGGCGGCGTGCTTAGAGTAGCTCCGTTTATTAGTGTTCAGTTTAATCTACTTAATGTCCCGCTTTGAAGCAACATGAGGGCTATTTCGGACAGACTTTGTAATTTTGAACCGCGGGGAGATGACGAGGACTATACCTGAACCGGCACCTTTCTCTCCAAACATCCGGTTTTGTGTGCCGTTTGATGTGTATTGTTGCTTGTGTGTGTTTTTATATTGTGGGATTTCAATCTTTGACTTATTTATACATCTGATTTATACTGCTTTTTCTGTGCTTATTTATTTGTTTCTTTTTCATTACTTAGACATTTTTTTTTATATATTTACTGTTCCTTACTTACATTCATGTCATTTTGCTTCACAATGGAAATCAATGTTATAATATTGTCGTCCTCGAAAGTGTTAAGGAAAAAGAATTCAAATATCGGAGCTTTTACAAATGTCGGTGAAAGGAAGTATTACTCGGTATCCTTTCATATATCTATATTTCATGGCTACGCCAAATAATGAATAATTATACTGAAAACCGCTTTTAATGTTCTTGAATGTTTTACCATGTTTCCGGCAATTTTAATGTTTGTTTTACCATGATGTAAGTAGTAAAGATCCTATGTATCAAAATATGTCAGTATTTGTTTAACATGATAACATTTATAGGCTTGATACTATCCGTAAATTGCGTCTTGCATGATGCAAAAATCGTTCAAAATGCTGTATACAGGGCAGACTGTTGTACTTAGTTATACCAAATTTGGCTTACTTTGTATAAAAATACGAGGGTAGTAAGTGCTTTCTAAGCGACAGTTTTCAAAATTTTAAAACATTTTTAATAAAAAATTACTCCAACTTTTAACGTTCCTATACAAAAATTTCGTAGCATATTATTGAACAAAAACTTTCTTTATATTATTCTATAATTGAAAAAGTAGCTTTTCTGTCAAATAGATTTTATTTCCGTACAGTTTTTCTCTAATTATAATAATTTAAAAAAAAATACTTTTAAGCAGTAGCGTAACTAGAGGGAGACGCAAAGGCGTTACTTCAAAAGAGGCGGCAGAATCTGACATGCAGGATAACAATTTTATAACTTAGAAGAACAACGGCACTAGCTCAAGCCTTCTGTACATAAAAAAACAATAACTAATGCAACTAATTTGCATTTTCTGACTTTTGTTTGCAAATTACCTAATATTGCAACTAAAGGCTGATGTTGGACGCACGATTTCACGGTCTGTCTATATGCAGAGATCTAGGGCTTCAAACGACGAATTAAAATGTTTTTTCCTTGATATTTTTTTGAAGTTTTTGTGACCTATATAACTTATAGAAGAAGGGAGGTATGTTTATCTTCTTCCCGGGCAGCAGAACTTACAGTTACGCCAAAGCTTTTAAGTATATTTTGCAACAAAATATTTCATTATTTTTCTTATTTCATTTATGCATAAGAGCTTTGTGAAGAAAATGAACGCAATTTTTTCAAGTTAACGTTGCTGTAATTAAGAGTGATTTTTAAAAAATAATATACTTCTCAAAGAAAGAAACCGCTTGGAAATCAAATAGACATTACTAAACAAATAATTTTTAAAATTTTTACAAGTAAAAAAAAAATTCTTTTTAACATGATGATGTTCCTTGACTGGCATTCTTTCTGTAAATTTGCTTGATGTAAAACTCGTTACGCAAGGAATGCAATGACTGAAGCAATGAAGCCAGGCGAAGATTAGACAGAAGTTTCGAGCCTAAAAAGCATGTTTTGAATTGGATCGAATCTCCTTTAATTTTTTTTGCATCAGAGAATACTTGCTGAAATTAGATTGAATACTTTCTGAAACAGAAACGACTTTAGTGCATCCAATTTATCATATTTATGGACCTTAGAACTCCTTCTCAGACCCTCTTGCCTGTAATCAAATGATGACAACCACACGCTGTATTCCCAGGTGATCACTCTCCTTTGCTAACAGATGTAAGCCGATGATTTTAACATGGCATGACAGTTAGTTCACTGTAGATCTTGCAAGATGGGACATCTAGGAACAAAAAAGGCAAAGGAATGGAAAAGTCGTTGTATCTTCAGATGTTGGGGGAAGGACGCATTAGGCACACTCCTCTTATCTTTTTACATTTCCTCGTTTAACAAGCAACACCACCTATCTCAATTTTTTAAAATTTAAAAGAGGAAGAAAATACCCAATTTTTCGTAACTAATATCGAACATTTTTGAATTTTTTCACACCTACTTTTAACATGCGGTCTCATGTTTGTATCAGATGTTAAAAGAATTGAGACATAATGCTTATTGTTTGCGAAAAATTGAGTGCATTCTTCCTGATTGAAATTTCAAAAAATTGAGACAGGTGATGTTGCTTGACGATTTCCTGTCTTTGTGAAAGAATAAATGATTGTCTTGAAGAATCTTTTTAGGTTCTTGAATGTTTAACGTAGCTACTGCGTACCAATTGATTAAAAGAGTTCAGTGACAAGTGCAGAGTCCTTTTGTTTTGCTTTCGGTTTCTGGACCAGACTTACTTATACATCTTATACTTTACGTTTATGCGTCTTTTAATTGGTTTTCATGTTTTTACTACAAGTCAAATTAATTAAATGTATTTGTATTGCTTTTTATGCTCGAAACTAATTTGAATGATATGACATCCTCCTGATATTTACATAATTAAAACTTGATTGCACTTCAGAATGTATCGCTTTAGACGTATAAAGAGAATGTTTAACTATTTATACATAAATACATTGAAATAAAAGATCTTATTAAGATTTACCAAACAATCTGAATGCAAGAGACAGTTATTATTGAGCATTGAAATTGAATATTTAATTCTGCATAGAGTTATTAGTAATTTGAAATTCTTCACATTATTTTTAAAAATAATGTCAGTAGTGATTAAATAAATAAAACGAATCGAACTTTATTTTTACCCTAACAAAAGCACACAAGGAAGGGAAGTGTAAACTGGTTAGCAATTAAGACTAATTGGATGTTTTTGGTATACAGTTCTACAATCTTCACATTGCTATTGATATATAAAAATATTGCAAAATTCTGTTATACTTATTCAAAATTTACGATGCAATCTGTAAGATGAAAATGTTTGCTGTCTTTTTCTAATTTTATGACAATAATTTTAACAAAGATTAATGTGAAACTAGCTGTGTGGCCCAGCGTTGCACGGGCTGTCTCGAATAATGCGTCATTCCCTGGTGGAGAGAAGAAGTGTGGTCACTCGACGCCTCGGGATCCATACTTTTTCGTATGCCCGCCTCCGTTTTTTTCAACAAATATTGTCGCTTACTTTCCCCAACAAACGCAAATATTCTTTCAAATCTAATCTTTTTATTACTTTATTTTGATATACCCGCCTGTGGTTTATTTTTTCTACAAATATTATCACTAACTTTCCCAAAATCGTAAATCTCCTTCGAATCCCATATTGTTTAATTAAAATTTTTAAATCCAGCCTTTTAATTACCTTATAGCTAATAACCCAACGTTTCTCGGGATCCACATTTTTTCATATGCCCGACTCTGTTTTTTTCACTACAAATATTGTCACTAAGCTTCCCCAACAAACTTAAATTTGTTTTGAATCCTCTCTTGTTGGATTAAAACTTTCAATTCTAGCCTTTTTGCTACCTAAAAACAGTATGGTTTGAAGGGAAATGCGAGATTTCCTATGTTTATAAATTAAAACAAATTAGCATACTATTTGTTTTTCAAAAGAAAAAATACAACGAAATAAAAAAACAGCAAAGATAAACGATATAATAGTACACAAAACTGATAAATTAAAGATCAGAAACATATATTTTCGTCTTGCCCGTATTTGAATAATAATGAAAAAAAAAAAAAAAAAACCGGATAAAAATTAATAAAAATTTTCCCCAAGAAACGTAAATGTTGCGAAACACCGTACGACAAAAAAACACAGAAAAAATGCAGGAAAACGATTTTTTCCCGATGTTTATAAATAAAAACTCCAAAATTCGGAAGCTCCCTGAAAAGAACAAAAATAAAACCTTTTATACATACCCAGATGTAAGAACAACCGATGGACAGATAGTTAGAGATGCTGCCGATAGATGGCGGCACAATATTTCATTCATATACACATTGTCACATAGTTATAGGAGCTGTCGATAGATGGCGGCACAAAATTTCATTCATTTACGCGTTTTTAATTAATATATTTTTAACTAATTGTAATTTCAGAATTTCAATGGTTGAAATGGATTCCTTGGATTATTCCTCATCTTTTGGAACCTTCCGCTTGTTTCTCCTTTCGGCGGTTCGTGAGAAGATAGCCGGACATACATACATACGTACGTTTGTTTACCTTCGAATTTTAGTATATAAGACTAGCTGCATGGCCCGGCGTTGCACGGGCAATCTTGAATAATGGGATATTCCCGGGCGGAGAGAAGTGAGATCATGTGAGGCCTTGGGATCCATATTTTCATATGCCCGGATCCGTTTTTTTTCAACAAATATTGTCACTTACTTTCCCCAACAAATGTAAATATTCTTTCAAATCTGGTCTTTTTATTACTAAATTTCATATGCCCGCCTCCGGTTTATTTTTATTACACATATTGTCGCTAACGTAAACGTTACGTTTCCCCCAAAACGTAAAAATCCTATATTGATATCCTATATCCTTTGAATCCTATATTGTTTAATTAAAATTTTTAAATCCAACCTTTTCATTACCTTATAGTTAATAACCCAGCATTTCTCGGAAACCACATTTTTTCATATTCCCGCCTCTGTTTTTTTCCCTACAAATATTGTCACTAAGCTTCCCCAACAAACGTAAATCTGTTTGGAATCCTCTTTTGTTGGATTAAAACTTTCAGTTCTAGCCTTTTTACTACCTTAAAGCAGTTTGGTTTGAATGAAAACGCGAGAATTCTTATGCTTATAAACTAAAACAGATTAGCATGATATTTGTTTTGCAAAAGAAAAAATAAAACGAATAATAATGAAAAGAACGGATAAAAATTAATAAATATTTCCCCCCAACAAACGTAAATGTTGCCAAACACCGTACGACCAAAATGAAAGAAAATCACACGGAAATGCAGGAAAACGATTTTTTTTTCATTTGTTAATAAATCCAAACATAGAATAACACAGAAGCTTGCTCAAAAAAAAAAAAATACCAACTTCCGTTAAATAAATAAAAAAAAGGCAACGCCGGATGCGAAAAATAATAGTAGGGAATAAAAGGAATCCGCCGTGAATGAATTCACCATCCTGCCAATAGATGGCAGCACGTCAATTCATTCATTTTGACGTTTTTAATTAATATCTTTTTAACTAATTGTAATTTCGGAATTTAAATGGCCGAAATGGATTCCTTGGATTATTCCCCATCTTTTGGTACTTTCCGCTTGTTTCTCCGTTCTGCGGTTCGTGAGAAGATAGCCGGACATACATACATACGTACGTTTGTTTACCTTCGAATTTTAATAGGATAGATAGTTTAAGTGAATGCTTTTTTTTTTTAGAAAACTTGGAAAGAAATATTATGTTTATTAATTATGACATTGCTATAAATTTTTTACAAACTGTTAACACTCAATAATATTGATTCATTTTTTAAGAAAATGAATTTATCTCCAAGGATTATATATAACTTCAACAGTACACGAAATCAAGACTCCACCTTGGAAATAAAATACATTGCTCTCTCTACAGCATTTTTTTCTGCATTTGCTCTGATAAGCATTTTCTTTCTTGAAAGGCTATGGTAACAAAAATAGTTTTGCCTTTCGGCAAAAGGCATAAATTATTCGAATCTTAGTCTTTTGCTTCCATTCGATAATGATGGATTTTTTCGAGCGACTGACATTCTACTTCTAAAAAATAAACATATAAATAAAAGAAAACGAGATAAATCATAATCGATGAGGCAAATTACCAAGCGTTCTAAGTTCTCAAGACGTTAGTTTTTAAAATTTTTGTCTCAAAAGCAAGGGATCACGGTGAGGAAGGTTTTATGATCATTCGGGGTAAGACACGTGGAGAAAACGCAGGGTAAGTTTAAAAGAACCAACTCTTCGTCGACTTTGATATTTTAAAGGATTCAGTAACATTTCAGTATATTTGGTTGAATGCGGTAAAAGGGTTGAGTTGAATTTCTGGAATTTCATTTAGCAAGCTTAGTCAACCTCTGAAAAATAAAATAAAATATAATCAACATAAATAATAAACATCATCAACATAGAATAAAATTTAAAAAATAATCAAATACTTTCTCCAGCGTCGATCTTGAGTTTTTCTGCATATTTTATTATAAAATTTTGATGAAACAGCTTAGGGATTTTTATATCTAAAATCTATCATTGTAATTATAATCTATACCTTATATAATTTGATGAAACATTTTGCCTAATCTAAATTATCTTACACTTATATAAATTCTCTACACAGGATCATATACACTGGTTTGAATACACTTTGATGAATAACCATAAAAAATAATTAAGAGATAGAAATACGTAGAGAAAGTTCCTCGATCAATTTTTAAGGATGAACATTTGTACATTAATTTTTAAACCATTTGTCTTTCTGAAGTAAACTAATTTGATTACCTAATAATTATAAATTTTAAAACATATAATTTGGGATAATTTTTACGAATTAATAATTGTTCTATCATACATACCTTTATCAAGCAACAATGATGGGTAAAAAACTGTTTTAAACACGTTTTCATATAAACTTTATTTATGCTTTCTGATATAAAAGTATATCCTTGTTTCGGGCATTGCTAGCTTTTGGTAAATAATATATTAAATGTAGTTTTCATATCATAAAGTACAGAAACGTAATTCATGTCGAATTTATTTCCGTTTACCTAAAAAGTTTAACTTATCTAATATAACCTAAAAAAGCAAACCGTACCTGAATATGTATAGATATGTAATGAATTGATTATTTAATCTTCTTTAAATTAATTCTTTGTAACGCCACTTCATTTTTAATTACTTCTACTCCAATCTTAGAGAACCGCACATCTACTTTAACTTCTAGAGTCTGGAGATTCTTCGGAGAGTTCCTTTTTTCCAAGCATTCAAGCTCTCTGCTTATTTTTAATGCTCTCTTTAAAACCATATAACTAACTTATTCAGACTCGCCGGCGTTGCGCGTAAACTCTTCAATCCTGGTCATGGATGTTAATTAAATTATGATTACGTTACATTTTTGACATAAACTGCATTGAAAAATTTCAATCAAAAGATTATACAGATTGCATCCATTGTGAATTATTCATTGCATAGTGTTTGTTTACACATCACCTACTAGAATGATCTTAGATATATTTATTTAAATTAAATCAATACTCCCATTTAAACTATTGTTAAAGTTAGTTCTAAGCAGGGAAACTGAACTTACTTCTTGAATTATTCGTTTATAAAATAATTGAGCTTTTCATCAGAGTCATAATATGAGCAGAAATACATAAATATATTTTGAAATACACGTATAGATGCCCGCTAGAGACATCGCAGTGCATAATAGAATGCGTCTTCATAAAAGTGTATTGGTGAGCCATTTCTGAGTATGTGGAATGTGCAACGATCATGTTAGTTATCAAACAACTCTCATATTATCAAAATATATGGAAAAGTTTTAAGTCAATTGTTGGCATAAATTTGCTTTTTAATATCGAAAAAACTGAGGGATAAATGTTTCATTCTCAAGCACCATTCGTTAATAATATGGATAATTTAATATAGTATCGATTTGGCAGGTAGATGAAATATTTTCTTCAAATTCTTGTGATATTTTTATTCGCTTTGATTTAATGTGTCTTCTTTCATTCTTGCAAATTTAAGGTTTGCGAAGATGAAATTTTGTAAACTTTCATCATAATCTGATTTTCCAGACTTTTAAAATTTGTACAGATGTTTCGAAATGTATTAATATTTTCAAAATTTAATTGTTACTTGATTAATTTTAATTAAATTTGGTTCAATAGGAGAGATGTCATCTGGTTTGGTTTGAAAAAAATTGATTACAAGATTCTATAATATTTATAGTAATGCATTCAGAAATATATTAAAATGTTTCTAGAAACATTCTTTTATTAGCATAATAAAAAGAGATTTTTCCCTTTTTTAAACAAATATTTAATGATTAAAAAGGATCTGTAAAGGCGGGAGACGTCCAAAATAATACTATGAATAAATTAAATGTCATTGATTATAATAGGAAAGAAAATTCCAAATCATTCATTAGAAGCTAAAAAATATGAACGGGATTAAAATATAAACAGTTTTTGAATGTTTCTATGAGCGCTTCAAGTCTTTACTATTTTGTTCTTCTCTTCAACTTTTTGCCAACAAATTATTTTCTACATTTTAGTATATATACATACATTTAGTACATCTCGACTAATAATAAAGGAGAATGTCTGTGTGTATGTTGACGCCCTATAGGGAAGACCGCTGGACATAAAGCTACAAAATCTGGCGCAAACATGCTTTGGAGGGAGGGAATGTGCACATCGGAGTCCATTTTTTGAAATTTTAATTATTTAAAAAGTAAGCGAAATTTTGGCGTTTTTCCTTAATATCTTCCAAAAATATTACAGCACAAAAAAATGAGTTTTGCACCATATTAAAGTACAAAAAATTAAGTTTTCAATGATATCAATTAAGTTGCAGTACAATGTTTTCTCAAATTTTAATAGATTAAAAAAATTCGTTTTGCATAATTTGCAACAATACTTTTCATTGTTGCAACGCAACTCAAATCGTTTTCATTGCTTAAATAAATATTTTATTGTGTATTTTTCCTTCATTGTTGTAATCTAAGATAATATCCTGATTATTTGTCATTTTGTGGTTGATTTCATATTTTATTTCATCAAAATTTTTGTGTAATCTATAAATCATGCTATACCAGATATTGCCTTACTTGTATTAAGAAATATATCCAGAAGCTGCATGGTTATGGTTGCTATACTTTCATTCTTTTTTCAGCATGTTTTAATCTAACTGACATGCCGCTGGTCATAACATGTGCTACATCATTTTAATATTGAAATAAAATGCATATTTTAGAAAAGGAATAGGAAAGTGGAAATAGCGCCAACAACAAGGAATTAGAAGTTACGTGACATGGTCAGTTGTTTGGCTCCGACAGGGACATTTATGTAGACAATGAAAAGAGAAAGTCAAAGATCACTAATAGAAAATGGGTTAAATATCTACTGCAATCTGAAGTTTCAAACTAAGTTAAGTTGGTAAGAGAACCATGAATATAAAATGATGCAATATTCAATTGAAATCATATTTTTTGCGAACAAGCTGGTCGCCAAAGGCGGCTAGTAACATAATTAAAGCGTGTTTTAAAAACTCTCTTATTTTTATTATTTACTCTAAGAATAATTCACTGTAAGAAATAACTTTTTTGATGCAAGAGACAAAATGTTAGATGTAAGGAAATAGCTATGATTATTTTTTAATTTTTATTATTTATTCTTAATATATTACAAGATTTATTATTCAATGTTAAAAAAATATCATTCACTGACATTACCATATGATTTAGCTCGAAATATATCAGAATAAAATGTATGAAGACAGAAGCAGAACAATTTACATAGTCTTTATAAAGACTTTGCCGTCTTGTTTATGAGTCACATCAATGTTCAGATCTTAATCAATAATCGGTGCAACTTGGTCAATGCTATTAACCAATGATCTTGTGCGATAAAAAATAATTCAACCTTTTTATAATAATTCAAACTCAATCATATTTTAAGTTTAACCATTTCGGCCATAATTGGCATATATGTCCGAATATTAGACTTCATTCCTTATTAGTAAATAAATCCCACTTTTATATGGGTTTTTATGTTTCCAGTTTTCTTAAAAAAATTAGGAAATAAAATTACGATTAAATTAACTTGGAAACACTCTTAGATTGCAAATGGCGGTTTTATGTTTTTGAGCACGCACATTACTTAAGTTTTAGTTGGTCTGTTTTTTAGTTTTACAGTAAGAACATCTATATTTATGCCATATTTAGTGAAAAATAGTTCTCATCAAGTAATAATTTAGCCTTATTAATGTCCAATTTAAGAAATTTTGAATGAAATATTTTTTTATCGGATATATTGTCCCATTCGTATTTAACAGTGGTATCAAATATCCCATCAGTGCTCAAATTACTACAAGATCATAGCTACGAAGCTCTAAAGTTGTTTCCCTGACATGCTAATGTGATGGCAGGGAAGATAGTTTTACAGACCCAGTCGACTACACGATTGGGAGATATTGTCCCAGGAGATTTCCAGGAAACGGTAAAAGTATACATACTTTACTTCTTTTAGAATGCCAACATTAATTTAAACTATTTTTCGTAGTTCAATTTTAATCTTGCAAAAGTCGGGTACCAAGAGTTAAATCACTCATTAAAACTGTTTTAGTTTTTTGGTATAGTAAATCTCTAGTCTTAAAAATAAGTTTAAATTTATTTTAAAAGTTCTACTAGAATCTGAAAAGGGAAACTTTTTACCTAATGTTTTCTTTCGACAAATAGCTATAACTTTAAATTAAGTTTCCTTGACATCTAGCTTACTTTCATTGATAGTTGGCTGTGCTTTCTTCTTTTGAGAACCTTTCAAGAGTTGTGCTTTAGAGCAGAACATAAATTATAAAACTAAAAATATGGAATTCTGACAAAACAAAAGGAAAAAAATGATTAATAATTACATTGTTTAACTTTCAAACTCCTGTTAACTAAGAACAACGGACATTTTCAAAAGATGCAGAAGTTAAATGAAATCTTATGTTTATTTTCAAACTTCAGAAAGCTGATTGCTATTAAAAAGTAAAAAAATGATAATAAAATAAAACTGAAAACGATTTTTTTTAAAGTTTAATTACTCAAACCATTATTTATTAATGATTTTAGATACGCCATTTTAACAGAATTCGATAGATATACAGGGTGGCCCAAAACGACCGCATAAACTCTGCACAGCTAGATTCCTCGTTGGGAGTACATAAAAACTGCCCAAAGAAGCGTTCCTGTACGATCCATAGTTTGCGAGAAAAATACGAAAAACAAAGTATGATGTCACTGCCGGTGTAAGAAAAAAACACTTTATTGGACATATCAACAACAGTATTTGCATATCTTTCCAGACGATAATGTTTAAAACGTTCGTCGCGCATATCGCGTCATGCATGCGCGCGCGCCTTGGAATGACGTTAAGCCGCCGTTGAACTGGTACTATTTAAAAGGCTGCATCTTGCAGCTACCGGTAGTCTTCGTATGGTGGCCATGTATTCCGTTCGTGACTACTGCGACATGTACTTGATGTACGACCGATGTAATGGAAATGCCTTACGAACTGCTAGGGAGTATGCCCGTCGAAATCCGTCCCGCCGTCCTCCCGATGGCAACGTCATCCGTAGGCTGGACGACAGACTGCGAAATACGGGAAGCGTCTTGCCAACAGCCAATCTTCACGATACTGAAAGACCGCGGAGCGGCCTGACGGTAGCACAGGCGGATGCAATATTGCAGCGGGTAG
The DNA here is from genome assembly GCA_013235015.1 of Araneus ventricosus. Classification (NCBI taxonomy): domain Eukaryota; kingdom Metazoa; phylum Arthropoda; class Arachnida; order Araneae; family Araneidae; genus Araneus; species Araneus ventricosus. Next base: position 96,780 of record BGPR01003996.1, read on the forward strand.
AAGAGACGCCCGAGGTAAGCACACGCGCATTAGCCCGTGAGATGACTTCGAGTAAAAGTACTGTGCACAGGCTTTTACGGTCTGAGAGGCTACACCCATTTCGGTACACAACCGTGCAAGGTCTGAAACCAGATGACTTTTAGAAACGCGTGGCCTTCTGTGAATGGCTGTAGCAGCAACAGAGCACAGATAATGGTTTCATTGCACATATCCTGTGGACTGATGAATCGCGTTTCACTCGTGATGGGGTATTCAACCATCACAACAGCCATGTGTGGTCCCAGGTCAATCCGCATGCAATCCGGCCGCAAAAACATCAGGAACGTTGGTCTCTTAACGTGTGGGCCGGCATACTCGGGGATCGCCTGCTTGGACCATATCTGTTGCCTGAACGGCTCTCGGGACAGTCGCACTTGGTGTTTCTCAATGAGGTCTTAACCGAGTTCCTCGATGACATACCATTAGCGGCAATACAGGGACTTTGGTTCCAGCATGATGGGGCTCCGGAGCATTTCTGTGCTCCTGTACGTGCTTGGCTGGATATGGAATACCCCGGCAGCTGGATCGGACGTGGGGGTCCGGTTCTAAGGCCGCCACGTTCGCCATATCTTACACCGTTGGATTTTTTCCTATGGGGCCATCTCAAGGAACTGGTGTATCGAGACGTAGTGACAACACAAATGGACTTTGTTGCTCGTCTACATGCTGCTTGTACTTCGGTGGACCCCGCGATGCTGCAACGTGTGATGACAGCCATTCCACGGCGTGCTCAAGCCTGCCTCGACATGCACGGCGGACACTTTGAACATCTGCTCTAAATTGTGCATATACTGCTGTTGATATGTTCAATAAAGTGTTTTTTCTTGCACCGGCAGTGACGTCATACTTTGTTTTTCGTATCCTTCTCGTAAACTATGGATCGAACAGGAACGCTTCTTTGGGCAGTTTTTATGTACTCCCAACGAGGAATCTAGCTGTGCAGAGTTTATACCGTCGTTTTGGGCCACCCTGTATAGCAGTTAGTTATACAGAATTTCCAATTATCTTTTACAGGCCTATTGCCTCACAGTTTATGTTCCTTTTTTATATTTTTTATATTTCCAAGATATATGAGTAAATCTGTCAGAATATTTTCAGAAAGTTGTAATCGTTATTCTCTGACAAATCAAAATTAGTTTCCAGACACTCCTCCCATTTTCTCGGAGAAATACTGATTGTGCATTTAGTATCAATAGTCATAATTTCACCTATATTCTCGTTTTGGAAAAATGCGTTAACCAGAACCCCTTTAACCCCAACAATTTCTAAACTTTTTTTCTCTTTCACTTCAATGTAACTTATCATGCCTACCTGATGGAAAAATTCAAGAGAAATGAACTCATTCATCTTATTTCTCCCTCATTCTCTGAGAATTTATGGAAATACTGAGTCTAAAATCTAGGAGTAGAAATTTTTTTAAATCTCTTTTTTCACCGTCTTTGTCTTTAATTAAAATATTCATCAAACATTTTAATATCATAAACTGTGTCGTCATTTATTCATGAAGAAGCATGTTACATCTCTCAATACACATCAGTTTAATTTGGATAAAAAAATTTTCTTCTCAACAGAACACTTGAGGAAGACGTTTTATTATTTAAAATTTGCTATTACACTTTTCTTTCACTAAATTTTTCACATAAAATATTTCTTGCTAAAAATTCTTATGAAATTTTGGGTAGAAAAATATATTAAATGATTTTCTGTAAGCATTCGTTTGCAGAAAAATAATGCGAGATTACAATTCCACGAATACATGTATAAAACTGGTTCGCAGTATTCGAGCCTAAGAAATTGCAGAATATTTCAATCTCATAAATTAATGCGTTGTTTACTTACTTAAAGAAGAATTTGGCATGGAGCAACGGCTTATTTTCTAACAAAATACACAAATATCAAACGAAAAATCTGAAAATTGAAAAAGAATTTTAAGATAAAATATCGGTTTAAGGTAAAATACTTAGCTTAGTTAAAATGTAGTTCATAGACATTCTATTTCGTTGCATACTTTTTGTTTGTCCTCGAAAAGGCTCAAAACACTACAAAATTTTATTCGATATAGTAGATTGATATAATTGCTAGATGGAAACCATCTTCGCAGAGAAACTGATAAACTGTGAATTACCATAATTTCAAAATCGTCGATTTTCAATCGTTTAGTTTATAGATGAACTTCTTCAGTGCGAGTAATGATAAACAAAAATTTCACCTAATCTTAAAATATATATATTGCTAATTGACGTATTTAACTTTACATTTTTATATATCTTTAACTTTATCTTATAACATAATATATATATATATATATATATATATATATATATATAGTGTTACCGGCGCATGAACAAAAGTCAACAGACTTAAAGAAGTCACAGAATTCCAGCATTTTAAATTTAATGATAATCTTGAATAAATATCTATTTTACAGACATATATACATTTGGTATGTACATATTTCAAGAAAGAAGATAAACAAGTCACGGATATAGATCGCGAGAGTCAATGAACAATGCGTGACTTGACTTCGTCGAAGTTACTAATGGTGAGAATACTCGGAGATGCAACTTTATCGCAAAGTTCAGAGAACTACGAGAGTTCAGCAGTCTATAGTAACTTAAGGCGAGTTATAGAAAACACCGAGGGTCGATGTAAAATATCGAGGTTTTAAACGATCGATAATATGCAACGGTCCACCACAGGGACAGTTCTAGCCAAGGCTTTGGCTAATAGACACTCAAGATGAGTTGGAGAAATACCGAGGGTCTATATAAGACATCGAGATTAAAAGAACGCTCGACAGATGCAACGGTCCACCACAGGGACTCTTTTCCAGCCAAGGTGCGTGCCTGAAACGGGGTCTACACGCCCGTTTCGTCTCAGTTTCGTTTGCGGATATCAAATGAACATAACGGAGATGGCTCTCCGCGTGTTTACATTTCGTCTCTCTCTTCTCTTTCCTCCCTTTTTAAACACCTTTCCTTCAGAGGCCAGGGGAGTGGTTCATGAATTATTTCCCGGTGATTTGTCCTCAAGCTGGACAAACAACCGAACCGCAGTCGTGTGCCTTCCTCCACAGTGTTGATTGGATGCGGTCACTCTTGACCGTAGGTCTTTATCGGCTTACGCTTGGGTGGTCTGTCAAAAGCTACCGCACTCCGCCGCTGGACCCCTTTAGGCTTGGTAAGTAACGTAACGTCGGCAGTTTTATTATCCACTTACGTTCCTCTTGCATCGTTCTCTTGGGTACTTCGGCTGGGTGGCTGGCCCGTCGTGGGAAAGAGGTAAGGGAGACATCACAACATATATATATATATATAGAAATAGCCTCAACATTAATAAAATTCCCTCCTCACTTTATGAACCTGTCATTAATGGATTTTAAGATGTAAGTAAATGATTGCTTATCAGAACGATGTCGATGCGAAGTATAATCTTCGCAGTAGGGTCAATCAAGTTGATAAGGTCTGATATTTTACCTCGAAAACGCATCTTCTAGTCATTTTTTACTGGTTTTCATATTTTTCCTCGGAAACGCACCATTTAGACATTTTTCACCGTTTCTTCATATTTTACCTCGAAAACACATCCTTTAGACATTTTACACAGGTTTTTCATATTTTACTGATTTCTCTACGCTTTCTGTCGCGTTATCGCTTTTCTTTTTAATCTTCATCGTTCCCAACATACTACACTCCCCTGGCAACTGCCAAAGTTAAGCCCGAAACTTGTTACTCGATACTCTGTTTACACCCCTTCAACGCCGGTCTCCACCGTGGTGGCCCTCCGCTAACACTGCCACATCAACATCCGTCCTTCTGGTATGTAAAATTTATTCTTACTTTGCTCTAATGTTATATCACATCGTACTTTTGATTTTAATTATTCAGAACTCCTCTCTCTGTTTTTGGTTTGACATTAGGGATGAAAATCAGTGTTTTAGGCCTTACAGCGTAACTGATTGCAAGACAATATCAAACTTTTTATATTTTATCAATTCATAATGACTTCATCCCCTGAAGAAACGTTATTGTGCTTTAATTGCGTTCTTCATTTTACGATTTATACTATATATATATATGTACAGGGTGTCCCAAAAATGGTGGAACAAGCGTTTATTTCCTTAAATATTGATTTGAGACATATACTTCAAATTACAAAGTTTCATCAAATAAGGTAAGAATTTGTATTAAAATACTTTGATATGCAAGGAGATTGATAATACAAACTTACAAAAATTAAATTTTTATACGGCCCCTATTTAGCACTAATGTCATAAGTGAAATGTTTTCCATACATTCATCTATTCACACGCAAAGTTGCAGGCTTCTCTAAAAATTGACAGATATATGAGAAGACAAAGTTGTTGATTTAGACGACTTTTCCATACCTCTCACTGCTGTTTGATTCAGTCTTTTGGCGTACATTTTAGGGATAATAAACATATTTAAAAAAGTTACTTAACCCTGCTGTTCTGTTCGTATTCACTATGCACAGGTAACGTTCGGGTCAATATGACCAAAATACTACGTACAGGGGCCTATGTGCTCCATGCTTTTTGAACAAAATTATATTTCGAGATAAATAATACTTGTTTTAACAGAATAAACTTGATAAATTTGAAAACTGATACAATGAATATTTAAATATAAGCATATGCATGTAAAATAAAAAGATGAATTAGAATTTTTTTTAAAAAAATTCTTACCTTTCTTTTTTTATATATAATTCAGAAGAAAAAAATATTAATTTTGTTTTCATGTATGTTTTTATAATTCATGCACAATATATTTGTTTTATTATCATTGCTTCGTTGACCAAACATGCATCAGACAAGTTTGTCACTCAACTGTAAATTAGCTGTGGATGTTAATGATAAACCAATTTGTCAATCATCCCGTATTCTTTTGAGTATATTATGTGACTCTTTATTTGTATAGATATGTTGTTTTTCCTGATTATATGAATCGATTAACAATTTGTCTAGTTCTTCTCAAAAATTCTTTTCGTTGATTTGTTTTCATTCCATTGTTATTTATTCATGTCCAAATAATAATTGCATTATAATCAGAACTAGCAAGCTTATTATAAACTATAACCTTAGGTCAGCGTTTTCTCTTCTTTTTATAAATATATGTGTTCAAAAGTTTATTAAGAGTATCTACATATCTTTTTTTGGTATCGTACTATAATATCATTTCCTCCTTCTTGACAAATATGTTACTAATTTATCATAAGGCTTGTGCTCAGAAGAATGTTGATCCATTCTTTTCAACATACCTTTTTACCTTTAGTAGTTGTCTTTTTTGATGATTTCAATCTGGATTGTAGACCTGAATACAGTTTCAAATGTACTATTTACAACCCTTTTCTTGATGTTGAATACCTAGGAGCTTTCATAAAATTAGCAGAATTCAGGCAGCCAGAACGTGGGGTTGATCTAATGACCACCTTATATTTTGATATTTGGTCTGAATATGTAGCACACTGTGAACAGTTTCAGTAGCAATGTTCTGATCATGATCAGAAGTTGCACTTTCCTCATTTGTATGATTTTCATGTTCAGATACGCCTTCCACTTCTCAATCAGGTGCTTCCATAAACTGAGCTATTTCAGTGTCCCTCAAAAATCTGCGAATTGCTATTATTTATTTTTTTCACATCACAGTGTCGAGAGTTATTGATATTTCTGTAGGTTGTCGTGTTCTCATACAACTCACAACAGACGAAATGATTCTATACTGCATCCTACAACCTTCTGGAGATATCGTATCACGTGACCAGATATCGCTGTTTCTAACCTTGGCCGAACTTGTCTGCTTATACAAAACACATTAGATGACTTTTCAGGAATTTATTTACGTCGTTTCCTGTTAGATTAATAATATAATGTGCACATTTTTTCGCTCAATTAAGGAAAAACAGGTTCGGGTCATGTTGACCCGAAAGATACATTAATATAATTTCAAAAATAGAACAAAATACAAAAACTAAAGAAAATCCTTTTCAGAGAAATGACATATCACCCTCACTAACAAAGACACGAAATATCAGTAAAATATCTCAAACCTGTTTTTTTGTATAAGAAGTTGAAAAACGTTTCTGGTCACACACATATTGACCCGAACAGAACAGCAGGGTTAAAGGGCTGAATCAGGAAATAACAATGTATTTGTTAACTCTTGCTAAATATAAAAATTATTCAAATAATACATTAATTGAAGTATTTACAAAAACAGTTCATCATGTGAATCATAAAAAAAAGAAATTCACGTTGACTTATCAGCAGTGAAGTTCATCTTCCCAGAAACAAGCAGTGCTACAAAAATATTACTAGAATGCAATTAAAATACAATTTTTCAAAAATAGCTTTACCTTCAAATAGCTCAAACTTGTAGTTGTAATTAACTGAATAGTATTTCAGATAATTACAGTGCTTATTTCGGCGAGTTCCGTTTTAATAATAGAAATTGAATATGTAGGAACCAGACAAGTTCCCGTTGAGGCAACATGAAAGTGAATCCGAAACCCAAAAAGAGCCAATGAAAAAAAATCTAGAGCGCGACGGCGAACCATAGATGAGATTGAAATGAAAAAAAAGAAAATTAATTGATTTTTAGATCAAAACAGGAGCATTCGAAAATCCAGTTCTAGGTAAGTTCTTAGATAGAAAGAATAGCTATTCGAATTCGTCCATTATGTCACTTAGTTGTACGCAATGAGCGAATTTTAGTGCTTTCCAAAGATATTTGCTGTGGAGCCCATCCTGTGTCTGTCTTACTTTTCATTTATTTTCTGTCTTCTTTTCTCGTTTCTATCGAGAAGTAAGCAAAAAAGAATAAAAATAATTTTAGTGAGTTCTGCAGCTCTGCAGAACTGAAGGAGGAGTCGCCACTGCTTTTAGGTAAAACTTATTAATACGCACAACGTTAAGAGAAAATAATTCAGTATTCTGGTTCAATATTAGGCTATTTTCCTGTTAAACCTTAAAGTTTCATTTTCTGAAGTTGAACTTCCATTCTTTATCAAGTCGATAGTTGCAAATATCTGCAAATGAAACTGAATAACAGTACATGCCATTGGCAATTTATTTTCAATCCGTGATGATTGGCTGATATACTACTTGACAAATATTTGCATTTCGCTGTTTTTCTGTGTTGAATAAATTTGCATTTCTGAAATGATCTCCATATAAATTTATGAACAGCGTTTTGAAATTTAAAACTTAACATACTTCTGTAAGTTTTGCAGACAGAATTGTGAAACTTAATTTATGTATAAATGAGTATAAGAGGAGCATTTCAATCTGCGACACTTTTGTTCTACGGGGCACGTAAGAAAATTTAATTATCTTTACTTTTTATTTTCCAACTTCCACAGAATCCAAAGTGTTTTCACACAAATCATTACCTTATTTGATGAAATTTTGTAATTGGAAGTATTTTTAATTAAAATCAATATTTAAGGAAATAAATGCTTTTTCCACCTTTTTGGGACACCCTATATATGTATAATTTATAACAATTCGTGTAGGATAGTGAGGTAAAATTTAGCAGAAGGCTAATTTTTAAAAAATATTTTATTATATGAAATTATTAACATTGGCAAGTCATTTCGAAACGGATTTATTAGAACTAGCACAAACATCGTTTTTCAACTTCTCTAGGAAGTCTGATGATTAATTTTATTTTATTCAGATAATGTACTACATGAGTTTTTTTAAGTATAGAAAAATATACTTGCTTTAAAAGTAACATATTAGAGAAAGATAATTTTTGGAATGAAACTGCACATTTATATTTTAGCGAATGAAAAAATCAAGTGTTAATTATTTTTTCCAAATCATTAAATCTAACATTGATGTACACGGAATTACAAAATACGGAAATTAGCTTTAGCGAAGAATTTTATAGGAAAAAGTATGGTGAACAAAAAAACTATTTCTTTTCTGAAATGAAAAAACATTTAATATAAATCAAAGAACAAGAAAAAATAGTCGGATTTTTTTCGATGAAGTAGGAAAAGACGTTTAAAAGAGCTATTTGAAGGGAAACAGGAAACGAAAGAAGTTTGAATGTGAAAATAAAAGAAAACTCAATTTGATTCCTAAAAACCAATGAAAGTAATTGAAAAAGTTAATGATGAAGTTTATTCTCTTAAGCAATCACTATGTTAGAAATTCTAAATCATTTTCCCAATGTCGAGACGAGACCTTTTATTTTGTAGAAAATGAGCGCAGAGCCTGAGCAAATATCTTTTGAAAATCAATCTCATAAGAAGTTCGCTCAGGTTAAAAGTAATTTTTTTCAGGTTAATGGAAATTTTGTCTAACTTCATAAAATCTAACAGACGAAATAAATTAATATCGTTGAGAATTGTAATAAGTAACTATTGGAGGCATTTAATAGCTTGTAAAGTTCAAAGGAACTCTTTAACTTTTATATATATCCCCTTATTAAATAGGTTTATGTACAGGGTGTTCCACAAAGTACTCCCTAATTTTAAAATTAAATAACTCTACCAAACTATGACAGCAATACGATTAATATTTCATGCCTTTTCATACATGGTAGTAGTGAATTGACGCAGACTGCTGGCTTAACTCTGTGCATTTAGCAGTGATTAACATTCGTGATCGAACCATCACCTGCTTTTGTATCCTTAATACACGTTGGTAATAATTCACTTTGAAGCTTGGACATTTTACTGATGTCTCCGTCTATTCAGTGCTCAACAGAAATCCAGAACCACTGATAATCCAACAAACTGTTTTAAATCTCTCTGAAAGGCGACCACTAACCAGGCATTTGCAGACAGCTTTTCCAATTAAATTCATTAATGAGGTTTTGTTTCGTAAGACTTTGATAATAACAGGAATATAAAAGTCATGTTAAAATGAAAATTTTTTTAATAGTTCGTACTTTTAAAAGAGAATTATTTCATTCTTACAAGCTAAACACGGAACTGATAAAAGTTTTTTTCTATTATATTTTTTTATGGATACTTCAGAATTTTTCAATAATTTATTGAAAACATTTTTTCATCGTTTATTACAAACTTAATTCTTATGATTTTATTATAATTCAGGAACTTTTATAAAATACGGTTAAAATGATGTGATTCTTACCAGATAATTAGAAATTACGTATGATAAGAGTTTTTGCTTGAAAATAAAAAAAAATTAGATTAATGAATTTCTTCCAAATTAGAATAAAATTTTAGGAAATATTACAAAATCTATTGAAATACATTGCACTTTGAAATAAATTATTTAAAAGAAAACTGCCATTATTCTTGCGAAATATTTAATTCTTTTCTTTCTAAAAATGTTTCTACCATCACTAAAATTTATCATGAACTTGGTTTGAGTTTTTGTTTATCTATATATATAAAGTTGAAAGATTGTTTGTGTGTATGTATGATTTCTATAGAAATCCACAGCTTTTGTTCTATCATGACAAAACTTTGCACACAAGACCTTCGAGACAACAGGAAGGCCACTGTCACCTTTTTAAAGTCCAAAAATTAATCAGAATGTTAATTAATTAAAAATTAAGCAAGATTTTGAATCTTTTTCGTGATATCTTACGAAAAGAATATTACACAAGAATTATTTTTACGTCATTTTAAAGTTCAAAAAATTAACCTTTTAATGATACTACTCTAACTGACGTGCGCTATTTCCTAATTTTAACAAATTTAAGTAAAATGCATTTTTTAAGATTTCCCATTTTTCATTGTTTAAATGAAATTTGGAGTTTTTCAAAGTTTTGCACTGATGCCCTTTTAACGAGATTTTATTTTCCAAATAATTTATTACTCGCGAGACGAAATTTGATCTTTCATAAAAAATACTGTCACACGAGTTGATTGATCAAAACGTATCGGAAATACTTCATTTAAAATGCATAGGTGAGAGTGGGGTAAAACCGGGTACTCTTGATTCTGGCGATATTATTTTTATATCTAGCAGACAGAAACTGAATTACACTCTACTAGTCAAGAAAAAGGAACAGTCACTGTGGCGTGTTGTAGCTGTTGAATACACTGCATTTGTGAAGGTTTATTTGTCTTAAGATCTCTCTAACGACAGTCAACGTAGTGTTCGTTTGACTTTAACCTGTCCTAACTTAAAACTTATTACAGCTATAAAAAAACTATATTTAGTGAAGCTTATTACAGCTTATTATACGCTAACAAAGGATTCACATCCTATCAAACAATAAGGATACTCCAATAATTGCGCGATTCTATATCGTTTTTTTAAACTTCTGCACTCGTGGCCAAGTGGCGTAGGACCGGGAAACTCAGTATTGACGATTCCTCCGATTAAGACGATAAAAACACAACACAGGTTGATTGTTTATATTTTAATGATGTATTTTCTAATTTAAGTATAAAAGAAGGGTTATTCCAATGTTAAAACTGTCTTAGCTATGCCCACGAAAGTTTCAGTGGCGCGGAGAAAGAAGACAACTGCTTTACATATCAATTTTGTAACTAATATTCTTAAATTGTCATATAAAATGAAAATAATTGCAATCTTTCTACTGAAAATCTACTTTTCTTAATTTCCCGTAAAGTTAACATTTGTACCCACTTTTACCCCATTTGTGGGGTAAAATCAGGTGGTTTGACTTCTTATATAAAAAAATCATTGATAAAAAAGTAGCGAAACTATGATTTTTCAGGAAGGATGAAACTTGGTACACATGTTCAAGGATGGATTGTACTCCGATAAACAAGGAATATTTGACAAGCTCTATATCGAATATTTTAGCTCTAACAGGCTTTCGAACTTGAGCTTCCCGGATTTATCCCTCTTTTCCCTATATATAGTAGGAATAGTTTTCAAATTTTTTCAAAATATTTCCACGTCTAATATAATCATCTGGCGACACTCAGGATTTGATTTTTGATTATTGTATGAAAATAAATTTATTTTTAAGGAGATTAGAATCTTAACCTTGTCGATTTTCCAAAATGTCAAATATAGCTGAGCAAAGAACATGCATTAATTATATTTTTTTGCAATGCAATTTCTGACCCCCCAAAAATTTAAAATGCTGTAAAAAGCTATTAAAGACAACTTTTCTTTACCAAAAAAACATTTACTTTTTTCTTTGCTTTCTCATTCCAAATTTTTAATTTCATGATAAATCGGGTTAATTTCCTATTAGATATTTTGACCAAGAAAATAAAATCAGAAAGAAACTTTTACCTTTCGCAAAATGTATTATTTTCAAAAAAAAAATTCTGACAATTACTTCTTTTTTCATAATATTCTGCTTAAACTTAAAAACACGGTACAGCGCCAAATTAAATTTTTTTTGACGCGATTAACCGCTAAATTTAAATTTTTTTGAAGCCATTAACCACCAAATTTTCTTTAGAATGAACACCGGTAAGGTTTTTATGTTGGCGAAAGTTTTGAGGTGGAAACGTACAGTGCTTTTAACTCCTATTATTTTTAAAATTTAGTTTCTCTTGACGCCTACACGTCCTTCTATTGGCCGCGGAGTTTCGCGCCCTTTGAGGGTGCAGAGTTTAATGCACTTTAGCTGCCCACTTTCGTGTTCTTGGGGGTGAGAAGTTGACTTAAGTTCATTCTTTTTCGGATCGCCTACGCGAACGAAAACCTGTGTCGTATTCCCTCTTGGGAATGAGATTCGTCTCTCTTTAAATGTCACTACTTTAAAATTTATTTCAAATTGTGCCTTAATCGTTTATGTTTTTTGTTTCCAAAAAATGTATTTAATTAACAGTCCACTGTTCTTATTTATCCTCTGAATTATCCTCCATTTTTTGGTTCGAGAGACCCGGGGAGATATGGGTAAAAATATGCTACAGAAACTTCGCAGAACTATCAAGTATAAAGTAACTAGGCTATGTAAAACTGCGGAGTCCTACGAACCGCCAGCCACGACAGAAGAGTCAGAAATTATTCTGAATCAAAGGTTACAGAATCTGCTAGAACTAAAAACACAAATCAAGAATCTTCTCGCAGACAATTTGGATTTACCAGAAAGTGCTAGCTTGGAAGAATCCCTGGATATTATCTACACCATGGAAGAAGAAATTGATGATCTGCAGGTAAAATTCAAAATTTTAATATCTAAACATTGCCTGAAGAGATCGTAATGTAATTGTGAATTGCTAAAATATCAGAAGTTTGACATTTTCTTGAAATCAGTTAGGCCGTAAGGCCTAAAACACTGATTTTCATCCCTAATGTCAAACTAAAGACAGAGAGAGGAGTTTCGAATAATTAAATTAAAATAATTAAATTTAATTAATAATTAATTTTTAATTATTCAAAACTCCTCTCTCTGTTTTTGGTTTCACATTAGGTATGGAAATCAGTGTTTTAGGCCTTACGGCATAGCTGATTACAAGAAAATGTCAAACTTCTTATATTTTAGCAATTCACAATAACTTCATCCCATGAAGAAATTGTCATATGTTGCTCTATATATATATTGCTCATATATATATAGAGCAACTTACATAAGAATTGCAGTTCAATGCCAGTCAGAAAGAAAATCAAAGACGCATTTAAAGCAGAATAATATCACTCTAAAGTTGTAAAAGAAAAATTACTCTTCCAATCACGCATGCGCAATAAAAAATTATTTACTAAAAATGCTTATATCTCCTTTACTATTCAACTTATTTACATGAACTTTGAAGCAATATTTCTCTAATACATTGCCACGTATTCTGTAAGTGTCAAAAAATTCAAAGAAAAACTCTGCAAGTTATAAGCAAAAATCAAGCGGAAGAAATTGAGATGTTTTAAAGGAACCTTTTTATCTTCCCGAATAAAATTAATTTTAAGAAGAATTAATTTAAATTAATTTTCAAGAAGATGCATGTCAAAATTAATTTTAATTAATTTAATGCATAATTAAATTTATTAAAATTAATGCATAATTAATTTGCATAATTAAATTAATTATGCGAATTAATTTGCATAATAAAATAAAATTTAATGCATAATTAATTTGCATTATTAAATTAATTTTAATTAATTTAAAATTAATTTTCAAGAAGATGCATGTGGAAATTGCGCACATCACACAATATAATAGATGAAAGTTTCAAACCATTATTTGCTTTCTGTAAAGTGGGGTGAGCCAAAATCCTTCTTCGAGTTCATCAATTTCTGGCAGGGCCGGCCCGAGGGGGTTTCAAACGGTGCGAGCGCACAAGGCCCCTCGTTTCTAAGGGCCCCGCGCCGCTGACAGATTTTGCAAAACTAAAATGAATTGCATTGATTTATCTAACGAAATAAAATTTGCCGTCTAGTTTTGCCTTCCAGGACGCAATATTACATTATTTATTTAAAAATAATTTATTGGAATTGTATCCAAATTTTGCTTCTGCTCTAAAATTATACCGACCTTACCAATTATCATCGCATCTACAGAAAGATATTTCTCAAGATAAAAAAAATTAAAAATTAAATTCAGATCTAGCATTAGTGAAGAACGATTGATTTGCTTAACCATTTTTTCTATCGAATAATTTTTAACCAAAAAAACTAAATTGTGATGATATTATCAACGAATTTGCTATAAAACACATAAAAAATTACACAAACATCACATATTGTAAACCTATTCCAGCAACGCTCATAACAAATTGCATATATGAAGCAATTACTTACTCTTTTATTATTTATTATTTATTAATTTTTTATTATTAATATTTATTAATAATAATTAATTATTAATTATAATAATAAGTATTATATTATTAATATATTAATAATAAATATTTATTAATATTTTTATTAGTTATTAATTATTTTATTTATTAACGTTTGTTTGTGTGATTGAAATACTAATTTCATATAAAAGTAATTCAATTATTTATCATTTTCATGCATTCCTTTCATCCTAACTGTACCAAATTGTGCAATGCAATAAATAGCTAAACGCAATAAATTATTTTATTACCCCCAATTTGTTTCAAGGAGCCGCATGTCAAGTTTGCACCAGACCCGACTTTTGTTCGGACCGGCTCTGATTTATGGTAGGTCCCTTGAAAGCTCTAGCGACCAAATTTTGATGTAAATTGTGAGTTACAAGCTATTCTTTATATGTTCGAAGTTCCAGGAAAATTCATCCAGCCTTTCGGGAAATATTAAAAATATGTGCATTATCATCTTTCTGTGAAGCAGCTGGTTGAACTCGCTTGTGTCTGACCAAACTTTAAGCCTAGGTGAGGAGTGCAGAAGCAAATTTCGGAATTTTTCGATTATCACTCAAAAGGCTGGTTGAATTTCTTTTGTACTTGGAACATATAAAGATTAGGTTGTAACTCAAAATTTACATCGAAGATTTGGTCACGAGGGCATTCAGGGGAACTACCTTAAATTGATGAATTCGAAGAAGTTTGGCTCATTCCGCCACACGGAAAGCTAATAATGGTTTGAAACTTTCCTAAATTCTTTTGTGCGATGTGAACAATTTTTACATGCATTTTCGTAATATTAACACGAATATTTGAGAAATATAAAGTTTTCATTAAAAAATCCCAAATTTTTGAGCACGATTTTTGTTTATAACTTGCAGAGTTTTGCTTCGAATTTCATGATACTTACAGAATAAGTGGCAATATATTAGACAAATATTGTATCAAAATGTCATGCAAATAAAATGAATAGTAAAGGAGAGTTTAGCATCTGTAGTAAATAATTTTTTACTGCGCATGCGCGACTGGTAACGCAATTTTTCTTTTACAAATTCAGAGCCATATATATAACGCATCTTATATAACAATTCCACTTCAATGCCGAAGATTGACGAAGGACAAGAGTAACACTGCTGACTTTTCGTAACCTCTTTTTCTTGCGGCAATCTCCATGAAAGCACTTCATCCCGTATGAGGTTCTTCAGCTGAATTCGGAATCCTACGGTTGCAATTTCAGGGAGAGGACGCCTTCCATTACCAGGCAATTCAATCCATGGTTGTTTGGATAGTCGTGAGTAACGATTCGGATAAATCCAAACTTTCCAACAATATTTGCCGTTGTTAAAATCTTCGGTCGAAGAATACAAGAACTCGTCTGAACAGCTGAAGCAGGCGTAACATACTGAACTTCTGCCCCATCACATGAAAAGTTCCGTTTCGAATGTTGTGATCTGCAATGCAGAAGACAAACTGAACAAATCCATTGCACTACACTTTACTTGAATTGATCATTGTCATGGATGTTCCATACTTATAGATCTTGCTGAAGGAAATAGACCAGCCTAAATTATACAGCAAAGAAGAAAAAAGTTTTCTGTTGAAAGTTGTTTAAGATGGTGTTTATATTTTGTCGAATGAATTTGATAAATTCTATTTAAAAAAGTTAAAATTCACTATGTAATCGAATACTATATTCCACAACCCATCAGTGAGAAACTGCTGTTTTTGTATGTTTTAAAACCTGTTTTATGTTAATATTATTATAGAAACTCTCTATTTTAGACTTTTTATTGCAGTAATGATTTCTACTTCCAAAACAGAAACATTTGATACCGACAGTACCTCTCTATGATTGTCCATTACAGAGTTATGACTTTTGGGGAAAAATACAAGATGGCAGACGTTTATTATAAATCTAAGGCTGTTGGCCAAGGTCGATTTTTTGGGAAAGTACAGGGGGACCTAAGGAACCTATTTCAGAAGGATTTAGCTTTATAATAATTATTTCCATCTGGATCCAAATTTCGCTCTAAATTGCCTATACAATTAATGCTCTAACCCTTTTTATTAAATATGAACTGACTCTTGAGTTTCGTTTTTACCCACAAGCTCAAGGGTCCACATTTTTACAATTGAAAATAGGACACAAATACATTGAAGAAATAAAACTTTGTAAATAAAAGATTCATTGTTACAATTTAAATTGTAATTATGCTTACGTACCTATTATTATTATTTAAACTTATTTATTCAGTACTTTCAACTGAATTAATTTTTTTTCAATGTATTTTTTTCTGACAATTTTTATATATATATATCTATAATATAAAACAGAAAATACATGTATCCGTCTGTCGGTCACAAGAACTCCTCCTAAACGGTGTACCGTAGCGACATGAAATTTACACACGACATTCTAGAGCACATTTCTAGGTCAACGGTGCTATTTTCAACTTTCAGAGTTAATTAGTTCTTAAGATATTTAATTAAATAAAAATTAGCCGCTGTTAAGCCTAATGCTCAGACGTTTTTCGCCAATAACTTCTGAAATATTTATTAGACAACAATTATTTTTATGCCATTTTAAAGAGCAGGAAATTATCTTTTCAATGATATTAATTCCATTGCGATGAAGTGTTTTCTCTGATTTTTATTGAGGTGTAAAAATATATTTTTAACGCAATTTCTAACAATGCTTTTTATTCTTATAGAAATAAATTCAAGCCAAATTACTGTTTCGCGCGCGGGCTTTTGCCAGTGTTAAAGTTAATATAATAAAATATTGTTTTCTTTGAGCATAAACAACAAAGAAGACTTTTTACTTCCGGTTTACGGTTGTCGTAGCATTGGTAGCTTTTAATACGGTTACACAGTGATCCAATGACGTTAGTGAATTATTCTCTCGATGTTTTGTTTAATTTTCATAAATTTTTAACTGATCCTAATGAGTGTGTGCTATGTCTTCAAGACTGTTTAGTCCGGTTCCTATCGTAGGAAGACGAAAAAGGAATGGGGAAAAAAGATGCTCTAACGGTCTATCTGTCGCAAAAACTCCTCCTAAACGGAGAATAGACTTGGCATGAAATTTCCACGTGCCATTATGGGGTCCGTTCTTAGATTAATTCTACTTTTTCAAACTTTAAAAAGTTTCTTCCTAAGATTTTAAATTAAATAACGAAAACTAAGCCAAGTTTCGGCGTTTTATCTCAGTGTTTCGTCAATAATTTCAGAAAAAATATATTGCACGTAGATTATTTATATACCATCTTAAAGAGCAGAAAATTATCTTTTTAATGATTTCAATTTAAATTTTATTCGTTCTTTTTCTTAATTTAATAAACATTTCAAATTTATTTCATACACAATTTGTAACAATGCTTTCTGTTATTGTAATAAAATTCAAACCATTTACCGTTTTATCAAATCCTTCATTCTGGTATTTTTACCATTGTGAAAGTTATGGTAAAAATATTGTTTTCTTTGAATATTAACAGAAAGGCAGTAATTTTATTTAGCTTTTATTTCGTAACATATATCTGTATCAGTATGTTTTCCCCTCAACACAATGATGTTAATTACTCTTTCATTGGTGCTTCATTTAATATTACAAATTTTATAATGATCATCATGAGTGTGTAAAATCCTTCAAGATTGTTGATCCCACTTCCTACCGGAGGGAGAGGGCCTAAGTTGAAAAAGAAAGAATAATATGAGGTATTTTTCCGGTAAGTGACAAAAACACTAAAGATGAGAGAATAAGACCGGATAATGGCAAAAAAAATCGACCGGAGGCTCTCTCTGCGAAACGGTCGCTGGGATTGAGGGGCGTAGACTTACTCACCTTACTCAACTGTGACTAAAGTAGCTCTATGTGAATTTGACCTATGCTCTATGACCTTTCTCAGTTAAATGAAACTAAATCCAAATCAACTCAATTAAATCGATGGTAAGGACAGCTCAGTTAAATCAACAATTGTTAATAATAATTAATTAAGGACAGTTAATTAATCGATTACTCAACTGTGACTAAAGTAGCTCGATGTGACTTTGACCTATGACCTATGCTCTTTGACCTTTCTCTGTTAAATGAATCAATCTGAAATGAATTAATTATTGATATATTAAAATCCAGCTAATATACCCTTCACAACCAATGTGTTCGCGCTCGCCGGTCGCTGTGACGTCATCAAAATTCTTCGTGATTTTCACCAATTTTTCAAATCGACTGTGTCTAAACCATAGTTACAAATTCTTACGTTATTTTTGCGATCTTCAATGTCTACCTTCCTCTGTTAAATGAAACTAAAACTCTCTATGTTATTTGGTTGAGGAGCTATAAGTGTTTAACTTTACCACGAAATTCGACGTAATTCAACAATTCTTGAGTAATATTTCGCGTGAACTTGAGATCGATGAATAAATTGCCAAATGTAGTTGGATAGTCTGCACGTGCACGCGTCGGTCGCTGTGACGTCATCAAAATTTTTAGTGATTTTCACCAACTTTGAAGCTCAACTGTGACTAAACCGTAATTCCAAATTCTAAGATTATTTTTGCAATCTTCAATGTCAACCTTCCTCTGTTAAATGAAACTAAAACTCTCTATGTTATTTGGTTGCGGAGCTATAAGCGCTTAAAAATATCACGAAAAGCGTCATAATTTTTTCCTTTCCCGACACATCATTAGACCACTATGAAGAGACGTAAGTCTACGTCAAAATACAAGATATGAAAGAGTTTCTGCTGTGGCCGTAGCAATGATGGGGAGGGGAAAATAGAGTACGAAGGACTACGAGATTCTTGCCAAGTGGTTCAAACTAAGGAGAGAAAAAGAAGAAGGGTGTTTCACTGCTGGTCCAAAAGGTCAGTTGTTTAACGAAAATCAACGAAAGACGCTTCCGCGTAAAACACTTTTAGTAAATTGAAAGTGTTATAAGTACTTGAAAATATATGGACTTGAAAATATTTTTTATCCCGAGCTACGCCGGGCATATCAGCTAGTATAATATAAAGCAGAAAATGCATGTATCTGTCTGTCGGTCACAAGAACTCCTCCTAAACGGCGTACCGTAGCGACATGAAATTTGCACTCTACATTCTAGAGCACATTTCTAGGTCAACGGTGCTATTTTAAACTTTGAGAGTTAATTAGTTCTTAAGATATTTAATGAAATAACGAAAATTAGCCGCTGTTAAGCCTAATGCTTAGACGGTTTTATCCAATAACTTCTGAAATATTTATTACACGACAATAATTGTTACGTCATCTTAAAGAGCAGAAAATTAGCTTTTTGATGATATTAATTCCATTGGGATTTCCATTTTCTTTCTATTCCTATAATTTTAAGTTCAGACCAATTTACTTTTTATCAAATTATCCATTCACGTGTTTCATTAACAGAGGCAGAAACGCACGTGTTACGTGATTAAGAAAACATTGCTTTTATTTGAACATTAACTCAAAGTCAATGTTCTTACTGCCGTTTTTATTTTTAAGCATATACAACTTTTACTATGCACGTGCAATAATCTAATGACGTTAGTTCGATTACAATGCGATTTTTCGCGTTTAATTTCAATCCTAATTAGTGTTTAAGGTCATTGAATGTTTTTTAATTCCCGAACAACGGAAAATGCGGCGTATACTTTATAAATACCGAAAGAAAGACAAATATATTTTATTCTGAAAGTCTTACCAAAATGCATTAAAACTAGTCGTGGTACAAGCAAGCTAAAGAACAAAAATAAAAAACACGTAAATTGCATTTCATTCAACGAGCTGAGAAACGAAAGAACGAGACTCATAAAGAAAATACCTAATCAGTTTGCGATTTTTCTTAAACTTTTGATAATATTTTGTTTTTAAATGCCTAAAACAAAGAAACAGGCATTTAATCTTTCACGTCTCGCCACATTGCATAAAAAGCAGTCGCGGGAGATGCAAGCTGAAGAGAAAATATCGCATATCCGTGAATTGGACAAAATATATCGAGCTGATGGACGAGCGAATAAAACCGCTGAAGAAATTGAACGGCGACGTTCTGAGGACAGATTTCGAAAAATCTCAAGTCGAAATAACACGAGTGCTGAAGAAACGCAACAGCGACATTCTGACGACCGTTTACGGGCAAGTGCAGACGAAATAGCATGACTGCTGAAGAAACTGAAGAGCGACGTTCTGAGGATAGATTACGAACAATTGCAAGACGAAATAACATGACTGCAGAAGAAACTGAACACCGACGTTCTGAGGATAGATTACGAACAATTGCAAAACGAAATAACATGCCTTATGTCGTAAAGATTTATATTTTAATTTAACTAGTCTTTTTATAAAATATTATTATTAGAAGTTATAATTTATGAACCTTTAAATTAGTACAAAACAATAAATTTTAAAATTAATACAAACTTACAAACTTTTAAATTTTCTACTGATTTTGCCTTTTGCTCTAAGTATCTCGTTATCACAAAAACAATACTCCTTTTTTTTACTCATCACACTTACCTTTTAGATTCCTAGTATCTTAGATCTGAAATCATTTTTACATGTGCAAGGCAAGTTTAATAGCATTTGATCAAACAAATAATTAAATAATTAATTCCCTTCTAGTCACAATTTAGCATAACTTCACTTCAATTTAATTTCAGTTCTTAATTAATCATTAAAATAATCACCAAATTCAACACCAAAACAATTCATAAAGATCTTTAGTTGCGTTGTGTCTTATAACTATAAAAATTTTAGATGTTATATTTTTCATCTTTAACCCAGGTTACACCAAAATAGTTACCTCCATCACTGTCATAGGGGTGGCAAATAAATCACAGACGAAAATACTTTAAACTAATGACATTTATTTATATAAAAAAAATCACTCCATCATTTTACAACGTACTTCACATATCCTAATCTTTTTGATTGAAAAATCAGAATTATTATTGCACATGAATAATTCTGGAACACATAAAATAAGGAACATAATGAAAAAAAAATATATTCAAGCACACAAACATAATAATAATTTAGGGTCGACCCAGATCATATAAGAGAATTTTAATTCAACACCTCATCCACACTCAAAATTTAATTATCTTTACTGCATCCTCAGCATTAATTCAATTTAATTTTATCTCATTAATATCAAGCTCATATAAGGGAAATTTTTAGATAGTGGCCACTAACAGTTTAATAATAACCATAATCTTTACTAAACTTATTCTTATATTTTGTCACCACAAACTATATTAATTATCTTTTTAATAATTAACGAACATATCTCTATGTATAAACATTGTTACCCCAATTAAAATACAATCAAATACAAATACCAAGTGAATCATAAAGTGACACACAATTATCTCAGCAACTTAACATAACACTCAGTTATAGATTTTATACCTATCATTGATCTTTTTTTTATATTAGACATCTTAGAACATACATATAATATAACAATTAGTAATCAGACATTCAAATGTAATTTAATATTTATACCAATACATAAATGTTAATTTTATAAATTAAATATCTCATTATAAGGTAAAAAAACTTACAAGTAGGTTTTATACACATTAATCTTCACCAAGCCAATTCGTCACTTATATTTCAATTTCTTAAGATTAATTTAATAATGTGTTCTACTCAACTAACGCCTACGTTTTCAAATTAATTAAAAGAGTTTGGGAAATTATTGCAAAACCCCTTTTTTGTTTTTACTGTAATAATAACCAATTCATTTACATATCATTTCTCTATGTCTAATTCACATATAAAATTTTAGTCCATATATTAATCGAATATTGTTATCTTCCTTCAAGCACATTCTAGAATCCTACTAGATTTAATATCAATTAATAATACTTGCAATTTACTTAGCCTGTTATTTACTTCACACAAGCAATTCTTTTAAAATTATCCATAACAACATGTCTTCAATAAGTGTTGGACAATAAAAGGGATATGGAAATTAATGATAAAGCATCAGATTAAAATTTCGACACTGCAACATAATATTTCATGATCTTATTTTACATAATAATAGTTTTGGTAATCAACCGACATCCCTCAAATCGTAATTGATGTATAATCCCTATTTCATTACAATTAAGTAAAATTAATACAAAAAATAAAAACTTAACTGAGTAGATTTGGTTGCCAGAAGCTGCAGTCAGTCCCGGATTTTGGTCCCAATTATGTCCTGGGTATGGAAATTTATATGCAATTGGAACAGTTTCGGCCAACCCACAGCGGCACGACGAGGAATCACAAGGATCTGACATCTTAATGGTTCAAAGAGGGATCCAACGGTGAAGACAACGGTTTAACGTGTTTTTTAAAAACACCCCTCTTTGGCGGCTCAAAAACCAAAATTTTTGCCAATCTACGTGTTGTGTGTTGCAATTAATACTGCAACCCTAAAAACCAACGACAAACACATTCCAGAAAACAGATCCCAAGGGGGTCCCTCTACGCAGATAGCAAGCCTTCCCTTTTCTGCTCTGTCCGGGGGAGGGGGGACAACACCCACGGTGGAAGGGTGAATGACCCACTCCAGACGACCTCCAGCTTGAAGTTGAGAAAAGAAAAAGACTTTATCTTTTATTTTCGCCTTTAATTTCGTTTTTTTAAAGCATTTGAATACCATTAATTAGTTAAAAAAATTTAACAACCAGAATACAATAACTATATCAGAGCTTAATTAATTTTGATAAATTCCCTATCCAAGAAAACTCTATACAACACTTACAGTATCCGCTTATGTTTCCACGTGGTGAGGATGGATGCACAATTAATATCAATCAAGTTGAGCCGGGAACATCAAATCAAATTGACAAGATGGTATCTGAAATGTCGTTCTACGCCTATCGTTTAATGGTGCGATCGACAGAGAGCCGTTTGTTGAACTACAGACAACTTTTGCATCAATATTTGGTTGATATGTATGCTAAAATTGAGGCGGAGCGATTATTATTCATCTGACTAAATGAAAAGAAGCTGCGTGTTGATGAATATGTTCATTTGAAAGATGCAATTACAAATGATAGTGACCCAGCTAATCATGGAAAATTGGTTATTTTACCCTCAACGTTTACTGGTTGTCCACGAAATATGCACGAATATTCTCAGGATGCCATCACTTACGTTTGTCATGGAGGAAAGCCATCACTATTCGTCACATACACTTTCAATCCAAATTGCAAAGAGATGCCACAAAATTTGACTAATGGCCAATCAAAAACTGATAGACATGATTTGGTTGCAAGGATCTTTCGGCAAAAGTTAATAAAATTCATGAATGTGTTGGTAAAAGATCAAGTTTTTGGTTCTATTAAGTATTGGTTATACTCCATCGAATGGCAGAAACGTGGACTTCCGCTTTCACGTATTTTAATTTAGCTAACGAACACATTAAGATCAAACCAAATTGATGATATTATTTCTGCAGAATTTCCTAATACCTCAACTGACAGAACCCTTTATAACATCGTGAATAAAAATATGCCCATGTGGCGATTTCAGTAGTTTGTTACCATGCTTGAAAGAATTGAATTGCAGTAAAATGTATCAGCGTCAATTCATAAAGTAAACACAATTTGCAACCGATGGCTATCCGTTGTACCGACGAAAGAAGTTAGAATGCGGTGGACAAACCGCAACTGTGAAAATGAAATCTGATAGTGTGGTGATTGATAATCAGTGGATCGTGCCTTACAGTCCTTTGCTTCTGAAGATATTTGATGCCCACATCAATGCTGAATGTTGTAACTCCGTAAAATCTATAAAATACATTCTCAAGTACGTTCGCAAGGGTTCCGACCAAGGTGTCTTTGCTGCTCTTTCCGGTAATAATTGCATTGATGAAATTTCTGAATATCCAGCAGGTAGCTATGTTTCGAGCAATGAAGCGGCGTGGAGCATTTTTGGATTTCCCATCCACAAACGACACCCCACAGTGATATATCTTGATATGCATCTGGAAAACTGGCAACACATTTATTTTAGCGAAGACAATTTGCAATGTCGTCTATCTAATCCACCATACACGACATTGACAGGATTCTTCGAGCTCTGCAAAAATGATAATTTTGCGAAGACATTATTATATTGCAGTGTTCCAAAATTTTATACATGGGATAGGTCAAAAAAGATTATAACCGGCGCAAGCAAGGTACAATTGTAGAAGGACATGACGGTGTTCGATCTGGCGATGCTCTTGGCCGTGTCTATACTGTTCACTCCAGAAACACTGATTGATATTACCTCCGACTTTTGTTGCACAAAATTAAGGGTCCAACAAGCTTCAAAGATCTCCGAAACGTGAATGGAATTGAGTATGAGACGTATCGAGAAGCATGCTTGGCACTCGAAAATGACAATCAATGGAATGACGCGTTAAAAGAAGCTGTTTATTCGGATTCTCCATCAAACATTCGAACACTCTTCGCATTAATCCTGTCATTTTGTGAGCCTTCCAGCCCAAAAGCGCTTTGGGAGAACAATAATGACTGCATGTCTGAAGATATTTTGAATAAATTGCGAGCAGAAAATAGCCACATTGTCTTAAACTATACCGATTCCATCTACAATGAGGCTCTCATTAAGATTGAAGATAAAGTCCTGCAGATGATCGGAAAATTTTTATCGGAGGTTGGCATGTAAAGTCCTTCACGACAGTACGCACATAACATGAGTCGGGAAATACTTAGGGAATTGCCTTATGACTCTGATGTATTACTTAATTTTGTGACGCAGAGGGAGTCATTGCTAAATACATGTCAACAAGCTGTATATTGTGAAGTTCTACGGCGGTACAGCAAGAGTGAAGGTGGGGTAATTTTTATCGATGCACCGGAGGAACCCGTAAAAGCTTCCTCATAAATGTTTTGCTTGCCAAAATTATAGGAGAAAAAAATATTGCGCTCGCTGTAGCAACATCAGGTGTTGCTGCAACGTTGATGACTGGTGGACGAACAGCACATTCAATGCTGCAAATCCCCATCGACTTAATTCACAACGAAATACCCGTTTTCAACATCAAAAAAAGGAAGTGCAAAAGCTGATATGCGTCAGAAAGCAAAAGTACTATTTTGGGACGAAATTTCTATGATGCACAAGCATGGTCTCGAAGCCGTGAACAGAACCCTCCAGGACCTTCGAGGAAATAACGTTATGGGAGGTCTGATTCTTTTCCTTGCAGGTGATTTCCAACAAACACTACCAGTAATTCCGAGAGGCACGATGGCCGATGAAATCAAAGCCTGTTTAAAGTCGTCATATCTTTGGAAACAGGTAGAAATTATGAAATTAACGACCAACATGAGAATTCAAAGTAATTGCCAAAACTCCCAAAGATTTTCTGATTATTTACTTAAAATTTTGCGACAGGCAAGAGGCAACTACGGAAAATGGAAAAATCAGGCTTTCCAATTAATTCTGCAAGATCTTTCCAACATTAGAAAATCTAATTAATCAAGTTTATCCAGATATCACATTAAATATACAGAACATCCAATGGCTCCAAGAACGCGCAATATTAACACCTTTAAATGAGAAAGTCAGGGAAATTAGTTTCACAGTACAAGAAAATGTTCCAGCTGCCGCAAGAACATACTACTCAATAGACAAATGTTTAAATGATGAAGAAGCCACAAACTATCCAGTGGAGTGTTTGAATTCACTAAATCCCAGTTGCTTTCCCTAGATAGATTAGTGCTGAAGGTGGGATGTTCAATTTTGTTACTACGTGTTACAGAATAACCAAAATATTACAAGTAGAATATATATGGTTACTCACTGTAGCAGCAATCTGCAAAAGAAATATATTAAATATCAAATATGGCGTTGTGACGCCTGAAGTGGCCGTTGAAAGATTCCGAGTTACCC
>BGPR01003997.1:0-31093 GCA_013235015.1 Araneus ventricosus
CCTAAATAATCTTAACGATACCTCATTTTAAATACTTCTACTTTCATCATAATTAACGCACTACAACTTTCTTTACAAGTCACGAGGTTCTAAAAGGGAAAATTCCCTCTTCTGGGTACTTAAGCGTTCTGCGCACTCATTTCTGCCCTTTTTCACGCCAGCATGTAAGCTTTCAACAACAACGCGCCGCGCGGGCGTAAACTTCTGAAATCTGGTCATGGAGCTACCTAAAAATTAAGTGCTTTACCTATGAAGAATAACGCCTGATGCCTCAATAAAAGAAGATTTAAACAAATATCGTCTCTTCCATGATGAAAATGGACTGCCTTTCACCTTTATAAAGCCTGATCTTTCATATATATATTTATTCCGAAACTCGTTCCAATCTGCTTAAAAATTAAGTAAAATTGCCATCAGTAGATGGACTAGAAAAATTGTAGATCCAATTCGGACAAGACAAAAAAAAAAAAAATGGCGTCTTCCTAAAACGCGGCCATATTTCTTTTCAAGTACACCGTTCGTGGGAGAGTTTTTTTTTATTTTTATTTTGTTTTTAGCCTTTCAGGGAACTTAGATACCAAACTAGAATATTCACTTACATAAAGTAATATCATTTTTAACCACGCGATTTAAGTGACATCCTTTTACGGAAGTGTACGAACATTCCCGATTTTTTCGACAAACAACTGAAACACCTTCACTCAGTGAGTCAGATTTCGGAGCTCTATAATGCAAAAACTAGCAAGGCCGATTTGGCCTCTGTTGAAATACCAGACGTGGGTTGAGATTATTTAATTAAGTGAAAAGATAAACAAGTAGATAGGAGAAAGTAGGTGGTAAGCAGTTGGGCAAAATCGATCTTCAAACTTGTTTACTTCTTATTTTTATAATTTCAAGTAACAATATTGTATCGTTTCTATTATTACAATAAAACCCCGGGAATCCGAAATTTCGCATAATACAAACATCTTTCTTTAATTTTCTGGAAAATTTTTACTGAAAAATCAATGAAAAATAACAATTACGAATCAGAAACAAAGCTAATGTTTATTCCTAACTTAAAAGAAGTATTTGAATTGGTCTCTAAGAATGAATACAGCACCTTAATTAGTAGAAGCAAAATGAGATATCTTTCTTTTAATTCTCAACTTGTTTGCCACTGTACCTTGCGAATCGCTGCTATCTCTTTCTGTACTCTTTTCAGAGAGCACCCAAAGCCGAACACGTTGAAAAGTCGATTTTCGGCCAAAATTCCCATTTTTAAATTTTTAATGTTTTGAATAGTTCATTCATTTACCTTTCTAAAACATATTTACTTTTGTCGGTAAGTTAATTAGAAGATGAGGTATTAATTGTTTTATAACAAACCGAAAAAAGGAAGTGGGCGTTTAATTAACCGGTAGTTGTCATTTAAAGGGACAGAAACCTGTCTAAAATTCTTTTAAACTGCATTTTTTCAAGTTAATATGATGTTAGTATATTTTTAGGAATTTTTTTAAAGTTTAGATACTTAATCTAAGTGCGGGGCAAAACTAAAATTTGATTTTTCACAAAACTAGATGTTATGCATAATTTTTACACTTCAAACATGATAACTCAAAATATTATCATTCGATTATTCTGAAATTTTGTGAACACTTTCTTCAAATATGTCTCTAGTGAATGTACTAGAATAATGTATATTGTAACAATATTTTTTAATTGTGGTCTTTTATTTGAAAAATGACATAAAAAATTTGCTGAAAATCTTATAATGATTGTTCGATTAGCTCTAAAATTTTTATTTATTCAAAGAATGTTAAGATTCTAGTACAAGCACTAGTCCATAGTATGTAGTTTATTTTAGTGTTAGTTTTATTTGAATTATTACAAAACCTCTAGCATGTTTGAACTTTTTGGGAATTTCCTCTAAAAAGCAGCAGAAATTCAATATTTTTGTAAATTTATAATACTTTATACTCAAAAATCATACTCTAATATTAATATTTATTAAATTCGAATCTAAAAAACATATTTTGGTGTTTCTATTTCACATTTTTTAAAAAAAGTTCTCCGAACGTGTTCGGATACCTTAATCCTCAACTTGTTCGCCACTGTACCTTGTGAATCGCTGCTAGCTCTTTCGGTACTCTTTTCACAGATTACCCAAAGCCAATACTCTACTGCATTTGGTATATCAAGAGTATTTTACCGGATTTCCCGGTTAATCCGAATTTCCAGTAATACGAACAGAGGTTAGCCCCAATTAGTTGGATTCCCGAGGTTCTACTGTATTATTATTATCGTTAATTGTCCGCCCTTCAACTGGAATTAAAACGAAAATCTTTGTTTGACCAGGTTTCGTTTTAGTTAATTGCTTATCTGAAATCTTTGATTTTAATTAATTTATTTTACTAATTCTCGTTCATTTGTTAAATTCAATTTTATTCTATTTTTAATAAACTTATTTTTACTTTATCGTATACAGAGAAAAAGTGAATCATTGAAACTTAATCGCCAAAAATTAGATCTAGAAGTTTTGATGCATCTTAGATCACCCTGTGTCCGAAAAAAACCACTTTTGGAATTCTATTTGTCTGGCCTGCGTGTCTATCCGTCCTGCCTTGTCTGCGTGAACGCAACAAGTCGAACATGCAGCGAGCTATGTGAATGAAATTTGTTCTGTGGTCACTACACCGAAATTGTAGATCAGTATCAAATTTTCAACCAAATCTAACCATAGATGGATTGTCCATTCGCATGATCTCTATTTCAAAATTGGTCATAGGTGACAAATTTTCAACCAAATCCTTCCACAGGTAGATTGTCCATCCGCGTGATATCTATTCAAAAATTGTACATCGGTGTCAAATATTCAACCAAATCCTTCCACAGGTAGATTGTCCATCAACGTGATATCTATTACAAAATTGTACATCGGTGTCAAATATTCAACCAAATCCTTCCACAGGTAGATTGTCCATCCGCGTGATCTCTATTCCAAAATTGTACATCGGTGTCAAATTTTCAACTAAATCCTTCCACAGGCAGATCGTCCAGCAACGTGATATCTATTACAAAATTGTACATCGGTGTCAAATTTTCAACCAAATCCTTCCACAGGTAGATTGTCCATCCGCGTGGTCTGTATTCCAAAATAGTACATCGGTATTAAATTTTCAACCAAATCCGTCTACGAGCAGATTGTCCATCCACGTAATCTTTATTCCAAAACTGTAGACGTGTATCCAATTTTCAACCAAATCCATCCACGGGCAGACTGTTTGTCTGTCTGTCTATCCCCGTGTATGCGAACGCGATAAATAAAAAACGCAACAAGCTACAGAAATTAATTTGAATGTGTTATTTTTACACCCAAATGGTAAATTTGTGTCTAATTCTGTATCAAATCCGTCAGTGAGTAGACTGTCTATCTGTGTGTGTACACGACAACTCAAAAGCACGGCAAGATAGATAACTAAAATTTTGTACGTGCCATTGGCATCAAAATAATAGATGTTGTGATGTATGCCCTCCTCCGACAGCTGACATTAATTTAAGACTGGGTGTGTGCGTTCCCAGGGCACTGGTCACTTTGAGATTCATCTGAACAATGGACACCTGCCCTTACCTTTCATGCTGACGGTTTTTTCAAGCACCTGGAATCCTCACCCCTCTATTGACGGGCTACTGCCTTTCATTGCCGAACTTGGTGCGCGGTGCATAACTTTCCTCTACCTATTGCACGGGATTAGGCAACATTCCTGAACAGATGGCTTTTGTGCAGACAAGTGTGTTCCCGTGAGAACGCAAAGGGGTTTTTCTTCTCCGTTGCGATATAAGGTCGGGACTGAACAACTAAAGGAGATGACATCCCGACAGCCAAACTGGTGGTCGTATTCCACGGAGGTCCGATTTGGACAATTAAGCGAAGCTCGCTGATTCTTTTACCAGTGAATGGACACCCCGCCTTGGGGCTTACTTCATTATATTATTATTAACCTAGAAATTTGATATTTGTTTATAACGCTATATTTACTCCAGAAGAATTATTAATAAATTACGTTAAATTTAACTTAGCTGTGAATGTTCTTTTAAGCATAACTGCAAGACGTTACAATGTGAATCAAATTCAATATAAAATCGATCAACGGAAAGAAGTGCTGTTCCGAAATGCATGCTCGATTCCCTTCACGTTATGACGAAGATAGACACAAAAATGCTCCATATTTCCGAAGTATGCGAGAAAGTCGAGGTGAGAACACTCCCACTGTTCTTTTGTATTATTATTTTAAGTATCTAGTCATTTTAATTTATAGGGCTCGGTGTTATTGATAATAAATTTTTGCTTTTAAAAGCTTGTTCAAACTGCGACACTGAAGAAACAAAAATGCATAAATGATTTATTTTATTTATTTATTTAAAGAAAAGCACACTACAGAGAAAACTCCATTTACAGAGTGCTGACAAACACACAAAGAACAAAAGTCAAAATGAGTAAATAAAAAATAAAAAAGAATATGCCTTAGAAAGCAAAAAGTAGAATACAGAGAATACATAAAACCATAAAACTGATGCAAACGTATATATATAATTAAAAACGAAAACACATAATCACAAAACTTTAAGGCACACTATGACACCAAAAGCCGTATTTTCAAAAAAGTTTAAAGTTCATTTCCAAAAGGCACACACTTGAAATTAAAAAAAAAAAAATGCAACTCTTAAGATAAAAATAAATCAAACACGGCGCCAAAAAACTGGTAGAATACATAAGAACACGGAAAATCAAATAGCATAAAAATCTAAAATGTTGTAGAAAGGCAAAATAAAACATGTCATGTATTTATATAAAAGATGCAAACATTTCGACTCAAAAGCACCAAGAGACATTAAAAATGTCCAGTTCATCAGAGAACATGTAAAAATTTTATAAAACCTATATAACGAGAACCTGTTAATATAATTAAATTTTGAATATAAATTTAGAAAGGAACTCTGGTTTCTTAAAAATCTGGCAGGCACAGCGAAATTTAGTCAGAGTATGTTTCTGATATCTTATTCTCCTGCACCCAGTGGCGTCAGTTCAGAAACAAACAGTGCTGCAGTAGTTGTACAGATCTAAGTTGTAGGAATTTTGGGCTGATTATTTTGGTATATACTGATAATATACTAAAAATTAATAGTTTTTGAGTTAAAAACAAAAACTGCAAAAAAAATTTTTTTTCATGTTTTTTGGCAAAAACTAAAATTCCAACAAAAAATTTTGGTTGCAAATCTCAGATTCGCAATCAGTAGCCCAAAAACATAAAGAAGCAAAACATTTCAACTCCTCCAGAATTTGATTTTAAAAAATTATTTAATGATTGAACTACTGAGAAAAAGCGAAACAAACGCCAAATGAGAAAATCGCGCCAATCGAGAGCTGAAAAAAATGCAGCTCAAGGGAATCTAATTTCAAGAGTAGAAAGGGTTGCATTTTTCTCCGGAATGAGCTCTGAGCTACAAAATTCTCTGCAGCTCTGGTCTCTCCCTTGATTCTTGATTGATTTTTATGTCTTGATTTTTCTGTTTCTACTTGGAGTGAGGGATTCACCGAGGAAATCGGAGAAGTCGGGGATCGGAGTGAGTGGTACTGGATGGATTTGCGTTGAGTGGAGAGGACGTGAATGACCCGCCTATATCAATGGGCTAAAAAATGGAATAGCGTGGAGTGCCAATACATCATTTGCGTGGAATGGAGAGCTCGTGAATGACCAGTTTAAATAAAATCGACCCTTCCTGCGGTAGCGCTGCGGTCGGGAAACAATGAATAACCGGACCGCCACGAGTAGTAAATTCGGTCTCTGAGGTCGAACGCATGATAGCCTCCATTACGATTAGCGATGGGCCCGGAAAGCAACATCACAATTATCTCATCCACCAGGACAACGATAACCTGCTTACTTATTCGGCAACTTCTCGTCCCCATGTATCCGATGTGTCCCACGGTAGACTCAGTGGAATAGAGAAAAATCGACGAATGATTTATAACATTTCCTAGAAGCATTCATATGAAATACTTGATAATCTTGTGCTCAGCTATCGCATTAGAATACTTTTTGAAACCTTTTTACCTGATAGTTAAAATCGTAGTTGCCGTCGTCTGCCAGTGGCTTCAGCTCTTTTGAATTCCTGAAATGTCTAGCTTTTAAGTGGCGACCTGCAAAAAAGGGAGTTGAACAAAAATTCAGGAAAAAATAAATAAATATATAAATATATATTGCTACAAAGCTATAAAGTCGTTTCCTTGAGATGCTAATCTTGGCGACAAATTTGGCGACTTGGCGGCAAAATTGGCGACAAAAGGAATCTTCTAGAAGGACCTCGAACTTTCAATCTATTTCTACTGGTTTCATGAACTTTCTAGAGATTAGGTCACTTCCTACATAATGAAGTCACTTCCTGTTGAAAAGTTAAAAGCAAGCTCTCAAGCCAAGAAGAATGAGTTGGATTTTGATTAGCAAGCAAGCTGGTGAGCTAATAAGAAACCTTTGAGCGCTGTATTGAGATTTAATGATAATTTCTGTTGCGAATTCTTACTAGTGCTGTTTAATACTTGTGCTACGTTTCTTTTCCTAGAATATTTGTAAAATAAAAAGCTTTATTTCTTTAAGTCCTGCTTATTGGATTGCATTCACGTACACCCACAGGACAATTTTGTCACAATATATATATATCTCCGAATTGAATTGTCTTGTGCTTTTAGAGGGGATGGCGGCATTTTTTAACGGATTTCGTTTGTCGTTAGCAGAAAAAAGCACAAATTAATATCATGAGGGAGCTTCTCTTCCTGACGAGCGGCTCTCCATGATCCTTTTCAATTTTATTTTGGTTTTTATCTATTTTTTGACATTGTGTCTTGATTGTTTTTGAGTTTTTTGTCTTGTGTTTCTAAGTTTGTTTTGATATATATATGTATGTATAAAATATGTGTGAGTGTAAATTTGCCTGAACAAGTCTTAGAATCTTTTCCACTTCAAAAAAGAATCTTTTAGAATCTATTAAAAAGAATGTCTTTTATAATACAGTCTGTAACAAATGCGCCTGCAAAATAAGAACAGCACCACCTGTGGTGGTAAAGCACCGACGTTAAAGATTTTGTTAAAACTGTGGAATGGCGAGGTGAACGACTACGAAAAGCTCTCATCCGAAGCCCCTTTGTAATAGTTAGAAATTTATGTAAATATGTATGCTTTGTGTTAATCATGGATGTTAATTATTAAACGTTAATTCCTGATTGGTGCCAAAGGTTAGATTTAGATTAATTATTCAATTATGAAATGCATACTTGATGCTGAAAGTCTGAAACAAACAATATACAATTTGCTGTATCTATGAATATACCTACCTTTCAGGCACTGGCACCTAAAAAATATTTAATTGGCCGCTAAATAAAATTGCTGAAAACATAAAGTTTCATTACGTTGTTTAAAATAATTAGAGAAAATTGAAACAGAATCAAAATTATAAATTTAAAATATTTTTTATTTATAAGATTTAGTTAGAAAATTACTGCCAACAAATTTTAGTAAAATAGAAAATAACAAAACTGAACTGATGCACATTACCCATATTATATATATATATATTTAGCACAATATTTATCAAATTAATAAATGTAAAAGATGCTCTTTTACAACGGCCATCCATTCTAAAATATGATTATATTGAACCAGAGTTAAGTCAATCTACACTGAAGCATCTCATTATGTACTGAAATTATTCTTTTCATCATTTTCGGATTTCACCGATAATTCTTTTGTATCACAAATTCTTGAATTAGTGGAAGCACTTAAGTGATATTTTATGATCACTTGCATTCGATCTTAACTTGGAAAACCAAGTGTACTTCACTTTGAATTTTACTCGAAACACGTACTTGCACATACAGTTCGCAGCACCAAATTTTAAAATATCACCACCAGTGTCGAATCCAGGATTCGGGTCTGGGGGGGGGGGGCGGAGGTCATAAAAATTTTGTATCGTAGTGACGAATGTCTAACGTCATGGCTTATATAAACCAAAACACTTTAACTTTATAGGCTTTCCTCTCCTGACAATAAGAATAATAAAGAACACTACAATACTTTCGATAGTTTAATAAAAAATACAACTGGCCAAAAAATGTTTTCGACCGCGCCAACGCTACAAGTGCAAGTGGAATGACTAGAAAAGTAGGAAAATTTTCGAGCCTGTCAAGTCAGAAAGCAATGTTGTCACGATTTTATTACTATTTTTTAAAATGAAAATTAAAATCAAACAGTTGTAGTGATTTTAAATTAAATTAAGAATTTTGGTTTAGCTCTGGGGGGCTGCAGCCCGATAGCCCCTCCCCTGGATTCGCCACTGATCACCACTAATTGTTGAACCACAGATATGAAGCAACACATACAGCGTACTTGCACACCCAGTTCGCAGCACCAAATTTTAAGATATCACCACTAATTGTTGAACAACAGAGACGAAGTAACACATACAGCAAGCCTTGTAGTTATAAACAGGTGATTAAGCTGTATTTCTTATGCGCACAAAAAATTCTAGCAGAACTTCCTTCGAATTCACATACATAACAAAAAACGAAGATTACAAGTGGCAGGCTATTCAGAAGTAACAATGGTGCACTGCAGTCCAGAATTTTTTCATAGAGAGTTGAGTAACTTGGTCCAATAAAAGTTCACTCATTCTACATTTATTTTGGAAAGCGTAAATCCACAGCCATTTTGCACAATTATTCCTTTTTTTTTTACTAAAGGAGTAACTCAGGGGCAAGCACCCTGAAGGCCTAAAGGCCTCCAGGAGTCCGCAGGTGCAACCACCTCTTTACGTTCTGTCCAACCGTCAAAAAAATTTAAATCACATAAAAGAATCTCTTCCGATCAGGCGACACTTACTTTTTACGCACAAATACATCCGCAAAACACGATGGCGAGTAAAAAGTCCCGTTGAATAAATTTGATTTATAATTTAATAAAGTTGAAACATTAAATGAAAAGACATAAAAAGTTAAGACAATTAATATTTAAGTCGATTACTAAGCAAATAATTAAGAAAAATTTGATATTTAATAAAACTGTTAAAAATTACCGTTTGAATTTCAAAAGTTGCCAGAGATGCCACAAGATTCGAAAGAAACTCTGGCGGCGAAGATTTAAATAATTAAAAATGTTTAAAAATAATAATAAAATAATAATAAAAAAATAATTAAAATACTGATAAAGCCGTAAAATGATGTAGATACAATTTTTGCAATCTAACACTTTGTGTCTTAATGTTTTTAATAAATCTAGCCAGTGTTATTTTCCGCTCCCAACGTGGAACCAGGCATGTAGATTCACTTTTATTATTTTAAGATATTTTCATATTATCAATTTCATTGCACAAAACAAATTCTAGCACAATTAATAAAAAAGGAAATCATCCTATTAATATTACCTAATAGATGAGAATGTAGAAAAGCTCCAAGCAGCTTAATGTCACCTTTCGGAATGTCCTAGAAAATATTTCATATTTAAAAATGTTTAAATGTATTTCCTTCAAAAATTTCCTTAATAAAAGTTTTAAACAATATACATGAATTTTTTTAAAAAAAGTGTCATCAGCAGTTATCTAAGGAAAGAAGTTTTTTGATAGTTATTTGATTAAAAGAGAATGCGAATTCAATTAATCCAAACAGGCGTTGAAAGAAAAGGGTCTATGACGCTAAGCTTATGGTTGCTAGTTGACAAGGCATTTAGACGGCATATCTTTTAGCCGATCCGTACCTGACGATAAAAGAATCTGCAAACCTTATCTAAATTATAATCTTTAATTTTTAACATAACTATTATTTTAATTTAATAATCTTAATTTTTGAAGTGCCCATTTCCGATGGTTCCAAGCATAGCTGCCAGGCATCTTATCATTAGATTCGACCTTCAAAATAAAATAGCACTCGATTTCTTCCTTTTGCACAGGATTAGGTGCCGAAAAAGTAATTATAGTTTTCGATTATTACATGTATTTCGATACTATGTGACAATTAACCTATTTATGTAATAATTAATAGTTAGATAATTAGAATCATAACGAAATTATTTAATACTAGCTAATCCCGCGCAGAGCATTGGCGCTCCGTTATATGCATACCATGCATTTTCGCCTAGATTAGTGCGTTCCGGCTTCTGATGCTTCAGCTCGCCAAAATTACAGCGCGCGTCAATTATCGCCAAGAAGGAAATTGAGCCAAACTGGCGATTCAGCTCTCCAAGAAAATTTTCCCAAGACAAAAAAGTATCAAGTGGTGTGCGTATAACGGAATAGTACCCAATATACGATGTTCACAATAGTAAGCTGCATGGTGTTCACCCCGATTTCTGAATTTAACACGCTGACTTAGACTATTTTGACATATATCTGAACGTTCTTTGGCTCGCCTAAGCCCGTCTACATTTCTAACTGATCTCTTAAGGGCATAACCCCAGTTAACTCGTTCTAAATACAGTAGGTTTCAAAATAATTCGGTCTATAAGCGGTTAAATAATTTCATCCAAAGTTTCATTATATTGTAAGAAAGATTGCTAACTCGATGCCGTAAACACTGTTCACACAATTGACAGCACTGGTAAAGCACGCATCGCTGTATTTATATTTTTGCTTTAAGAGTTGTGAACCTGGCATTTTCCACTAAAGTAGTTCCGATGTAAAATTCATGAATAATGCGTTTGTAAAATAAATGTCTATTTTCAGTTTTGTAAAAGAGTTATTTTCTTGATTGAAACTACTTTCTGTTGAGTCAGGGAATCAGAAGTATGTTTACTTAACTCTTGTGAATTAACATCCTGAGGAGTTTTACTTTTTTAAAAAGGTGAAACATTAATTAAATTTAGCAGAGATTTCGGTGAAATCTTGGTTTGCTCCAATATTATTATTCAATATTTTATCCAATATTTTGGATAAAATATTTAATTGGTTCTCCAATAATTATCCTTGGTTTATCCAATATTTTTATTCAATAAAAAGTTGTTTTACACCAGAACGAATATAGTAGCAGTATATGCCTACACTGTAAAAAATATTCGTTTTTTTCCCGGACTTTTTCCGTATATTTGACGGTTTAAAGCTGTTTTGTTGACAAAACGGTTTTTCCCCGTTTTCCGCTCCAGCCATAAACGGTTTAAAACCGTCAGTTCAAATTCTATTTTTCGTCATATGGTATTGCTTTCCGTATGATAACTTTCCCTTTTCTTAAATGTAATTTTATTGCATTCATTTCATGTTTTTAATAGGGTTCCATCTCCGCTATTGTTTACACATGTTGCAGTAACCTGTTGTCACTCATGAAAGCTAACCTTAAAACACGTGTTCTGGCAATAGTTGATTTTTACACCACTAGGTGGCGCCACTAGAGCTATAGTGACTTTAAAACTCAAATAGATTATTTTTACTTCACTTTATGAAGTCTCCGGTGGTCTAATGGTTAGAGCGACTGCCTTTTGTTTCTATGAACGCGGTTTCGATCCCCGGCTCGGAGGAGTTCGAAGTTTTGTCACCATCTTGCATCGAAATCGTCCAAGTAAGTTCAACTAAAAATTAGATTAATTGAAATTAATAATAAAGCCTTGTTTAATTAATATTCCTAATCGATAATACACATCAGCACGTTTCAACTCAACTCGAACAGAAGGAGAAAACAACTCAACTCAGTCGATGACGTCACTTACTTCGATGATTTAATTTTTAACGAGAAAACTTGATCTCATACGGTAAAAAACCGTTGTGACTACGGATTTACTTCGTAACTTTTACGGTTTTGCACCACCAACCCAGCTGCTGGTTTAAAACCGTAAATTTTACAGGATTTTTTTTACAGTGTATGAAAATACCTAACATGACTACCAGTTTTGTTTTGTTAACAAACTGATCGTTGTCATAGGCAAAAGAGAAATTAACCCCTTTTCTGTGCCACGTGCGTTAGCGTTTTATGTATAGAGACTATAAAAATAATGAAATGGATACATATGTGCAAGTCGGATAGGTATCTCGGACTTGAAAGAACACATTATCTAAACGAGCATTCAGCCTAATGGCTGTGTGGGATTAATGTCTTGTCGGAGACTAGAAAGGCCTGCCATTACTTGATGTACAAAGAACAATATCAGAATATTTCATGAAGATTTGCGCCTGAAAAATATGACGAACGAAAATTGCAGTTATTTGAAAACAAAACGATTACTTTTCCAATAATATCAGTGAATTAGGTTAATCGGAAAATGCCAACTGCTCTATTTGATGAAATTTAAACTTCCTGTATATCCTTAATTGGTTTTCCTCGCTTCGATTTAGAGTATTCATAATTTGAGCATATTGGTTGCATCGATCCTCATGTGAATTAAGAAAAGTAACTGAATTTTAAAATAATTCAGATGGGAAAAAATCCCAATGTATAGAAATCTAAATGCAAAAAAATTGTATTGTAGTGCCATACCGGATCCAAGCATTCGTGGTTACTATGACCGGGTACAACCTACTCTTTGCGCTTAGGAGGCACCATTACTCTTGCGTTAATGGTTGACCCAATCATGAGAGTCCCAGCGTCATTTTTTCTAAGTTTAGGGCTGTAACAGATACGGAATCCAGAATTATCAACGATACCTATAAAAGACAAAGATAATTATTTATGTTCTTAAAAGAATGAAAAGGTACTGAGTGGTTAGAATTAAAACATCTCTATGCAATGCACGTTAGAAAAAAAGTAGTGGTCATAAGAACTCAAAATCTCGATGGTATGCACTTCTGAACATGCGAAAGCAAATGATGAATGACGAAAATGAATGAATCGGAAAAGCTCCAAAAATGCGCGATAAGGGAGGGAGCTGGGAGAACAGTCTCGAGAATAAGCAAAATTCAATCGTCGTCGTATAATTTGAATAATAAGAGATTTAGAAACGCAATAGATACCAACACTAGTGATAAAGAGTCAAATTTAAATTTGTTTGTTGCACAAATACACACATGTCCATAAATTAAGGATATTGCTAGTATGGAATATTATCTTGGGTTTTCGAACAGATCTCCATGTCCAACGCGAAACCATATCAGACCAGATTTATCGAAATATCATTCGGCAAAAACATACTCGTCTGTTCAGATATGTAATGGCCGCATATTTTGTCTTTTTAGATGAACAATGAACGTTTTCTCACCGTTCAACCATCATGAACGAATACCCTGAAGAAGAGGATATCATTCGTTTGGAGTGGCTGGCTTTCTCTCCAGATTTGAACCCGATTGAACATAATGGATCATGCTCGGACGACGGATTGACGTATGTCATGCCTAGATCTATTCCAAAACTTCGGATAGCGCTGATTCACGTGTAGATCCGCATACCACAAGAACAGCCGGAAAATTTAGTACTGAGCATACCTAGATGCTGTACTGACTTTCTTGCAACGCAGAAAAGGACATACTATTAACCTTCATAAAAACCATACGGTGTTACATTTTCTAGACGAGAAGAGCATTCTCCCTTTACTACAGGGGAAAATTTTCCTTATTCTGTTGGTTACTGTACAATGGCGTACCTGCACTTTTGCTGAAGTATATTCTAAAAGACTTCATGCGCAAAGCACTAAGTTTTTGTTTCTCCGAGATAAAACACAAAGATAAAAGTAAAGTACTTAAAAATATTGGAAATAAATTTTAAAATAAAATTAAAATACTTATTACTAAAATTAAGGTTCCTGATAGATTTTTAAAAAAATCATCAGTCATTACAGCTTATAAATGAACGAATAGAAAACTGGGGAATTTTCTTAATTCGAATCCGACTTCATTCTGAAAGACAAATATACTTCAAAAAGCTTAATGGTTCTAAAGTCTTTGACATAAACAAGCATTCGTTTTCATAAGTTAATGCTTAGAAACTGTGAAAAGGTATGACAGGCTTTCTTTAGTTTTCTCTACTTGAGTTTTGATTTGTTTTCCTACAACTATTCTTATTGAAAGCACACAATTTTTTGTGTGGTTCCATTATTGTAGAACGAGGATAGAAACGTACTGAATATTCAATAATAAATGCGAATTACTGTAAATATATTTCAGAGAGATAGAAAAGTATAAACTCAGATAAACTTAGAAATAACTTTAAATAATGCAGATGTTGCTCAGTCATTGGGACTGAAGAGGATTCGATTATTTGATGCAAGTGCAAATTAAATCATTTGACATTCACATTTTGAAACAGCTATTTGAATATGATAATTGAATTCAAGCATTACTTTTTAAATAAAAAAAAAATCTTCAATTATTTTTTGCGAACACATGTTGTAGAATTGTGTGCTGTTTTCCTGCTTTTGTGAGGAAATATTAAAAACTGTTCAGTTTGAAAACTTTCAGTGCTAAAATTAGAATTATAAAATGAGAAAATAGGTTCAATTAGAGTTTCAAAACATGAAAGTTCTAGAAACTTTAAATAATTTTTAACCATGCAGTCAATTGAGAGAGAAAGTCCCTCCAGCCCTTTCAATTTTTCTGCCGATTTACGATTACAGTATTAAAATAAAATTCCATACCATATGAATGAGATTTTCTTTTACCTTAGATTATGAAATGAATTCTTAAAAGTTGAGCTCATTATTTCTTCATATTTAATAACAAATAGACAAAAAATATAAAACTAAAAAAGAGAATCACATGATCACAAACTTATCTACAATTATTCACAACCTACTGATAGTTTCGGTTTTAGGATATTTAAATTGAATCAATCTTCAAAATACTTCATATATTCTAAAACTTATCCAAATGATTTTGATATGTTGTTTGTCAAAATAATAAAAAGATTTCAAATAAGTAACAATTTATAGTGAAAACTGCACAGTGTAAAAGAGTAGAAAATACCAATTGTCGTTTGTTAATAAAAAAAATCTTTTTATCTGAAATGTATTCAATAATAACAAATAGCAAAAATATTGTACTACAAAAACAAAGGGGAAACTACATTGTTTTTTAAATTGATAACCTAGTATAATATTAAAATTTTCATTTCGGAAATATAAAAAGAAATGTTGTTTAAAGAATAATCAATAAAAAAGAGATAAAAAATAGCATACCTGAAATTTGTCTGCAAGAATAAAAGCAGAATATTTTATTTTGCTATATTCACTGTATTCTAAATACGAACGAACTATTCAACTGAAAATTAAGCTTCCGAGAAGATTCATTGTGTTGTCCGTAGTGTTTCACACAGCCCAAATATTATTCCGGATTCAATATTTCAGATTCACTGCTATTGGTTAAACTCTGAGGGATAGATGTAACAGACTACCTTTTAACAAGTACGTACGATGAATTTATAGTTTCTGGAAAACCATATTAACAAGAAAAGAGAGAAACCCCTGTAATACGTGCCTCAGCAGTCCTACTGGGCACAAGAGAAATACATGTGTTTAACATAGAGAAGATAATAAGGAGAAGATGAGGAGGGGGCACCACAAAGTGTAAGCCCTTGATGGATTGATAGTGGAATGGTTAGATTTAACAGAATACCTTTCAGCAAGTACCTAAGATGAATTCATAGATTCTGGAAAACCACACTTTTTACAAGAAAAACGAGAAACCCCTTTGACATATGTAATTCATCATCTTTTAGCAATCCTGCTGGACACAAGGGGAACAGATGTGCTCAATTTAGAACTAGATAAGCCGAAGATAAAACATCCATCTAGAGGTGTCTCATTAAGCTGCTCTGGGAAAGACTATCTGCTGACCATTAGGGGAACAGATGTGGTTCCCCACAGAAGTCCCTAAAGCAATTGTCTCGGGAACAAGGAATGTATTGAATGTTATCAACTGAAACCGACTTAAGCCATTTCTAGAAGACCTCAGAATGTATAACTCGCAGTCTCCTGTTTCTGCAATGCTTTACATGTATGGTCGGATAAAAACAAACAAATCGCAAAAAAGCATTTTCATTTTGTAAAATCCGTCAGCAGAGCGGGGCCTTGTGCGGTCGCACCGTTCGCACCTGCCTCTGTCTACAATATAGACATATGCTCGACTGACAACACCTGTTGAGATATTTACTCATAAAATTCCAAGTGTAAATTTTTACTTGAATGTTGTATTTTTTTGTTTTGTTTTAAGTAGCAATTATGTACTGTTGGTGTAATAAGATGTTTTTTATGTGAGTTTCCTTTTCTTTAATTTTTGTCTGATTAAGTTACAAATCAGCATGATTTATAAAGAGTAATCCAGGATTATATTTTCTTCCAACGCGGAAGTCGCAGGTAACTGACCAACTACAAAGATATTGTATATTTATAATTTCATTATAACTTTAATAGCCTCATAATGGATAAATGTCTAAAAATTGCCACCAGCGTCCAGAAGATGAAAAGAATACCAGTACTAATGAGAATGATGGACCAACCTATAATAAACTGAGAAAAATTGTGGATGAATCTAATGACACCGTTTCTATCTGAAAAAATATGAAACGAAATGTGTTATCTAATAAAAAGATTGAAAAATATCAAGAAAAGTTTATTAAATATGGATTTACATATTGCGTTGTTAATGGGGAACAACATCCGTTGTGTGTTAACTGCAGGGATAAATTCGCAAATAAAAGAATGAAACCTGTTAAATTAAAAAGACAAAGGAAACCAAGCATAAATATTTAGCAAAAAAAACTGAAAACGAGCTTAAAGCATGAAAAATCAAAATGTATTTTTGAAAAAATACACTACAATTCCTGAGAAGGCTTTACGGATATCCTTAGAAATTTCATATTTAATAGGGGAAAAATTTAAAACCACACACAATTGGAGAATTATTCATTATTCCTTCAGCAATTAAAATGACATCAATTATGCATGGAGAAAAATATGGTAACGATTTAAAAAAGATACCATTATCAAGAGAAACGTTTCTCGCCGAATTTCCGCCATTTCAAGCAGTATAGAATCAGTTTTGTGAAATCGATTAAAAAACTCTCCTGTCTTAGTATTTACAACTTGAAGAAGCTACTGACATTATTAAACTGTTTTAATAATTGTTTATATAAGAAACGTTTATGAAGAAAACATATCAGAAGATTTTTTTATGTTGTAAAAAATTGGAAGGAAGGAAAACAGGAGAGAAAATATTTGAAATTATTAATATTTTCAAACAAATAACCTTACCTGGACACGCTGTGTCGCGGTTTTCACTGATGGTGCTTCAGCATTAACAGTTAGTATTAAAAGACTATGAGGGTTAATGAAGAAAATCCCCCCTATAGAGTTCAACCATTGCATGATACATAGAGGAGCTCTTGTTGCAAAAGACATTGATGAAGAATTGCACAAGATATTACAGGATGTTGTTACTGTAATTAATTACATAAAAAACAAAAGCCTAAACAGTAGTCTCTTTTCAATACTCTGTAATGAGATGGATTCTGTGTATGAGACATTATTACTGCATACCGAAGTCAGATGGCTCTCAAGCGGCAAAATACTGCGATGCATTTTCGATTTCCGAAATGAAGTTTACACTTTTTGACAGAAAAGAAACATATATTGGCAAGTTTATTCATTGACGAAGATTGGCTCAGGAAACTCAATTACATGGTTGACATTTTCGAAAAACTTAACGTTTTGAATTTAAATCTACAAGAAGAGGATATAAATAT
The DNA here is from genome assembly GCA_013235015.1 of Araneus ventricosus. NCBI lineage: Eukaryota > Metazoa > Arthropoda > Arachnida > Araneae > Araneidae > Araneus > Araneus ventricosus. The sequence goes on from BGPR01003997.1 coordinate 17,678, forward strand.
TTTAGCATTGAGCAGTAAAATTGAAGCTTTTAAGAATAAGCTGAAACTTTGGCAAGGAGAATTGAACAAAAGCAACAAAGACATGTTCCCGTGCTTTTCAAAATTTACTAAAAAATAACATAGATTTCTTGTTATTTATAAACATAATTTCCCGCCATATGATCAAATTGGGAGAAAACTTTTCAAAAAGGTTTGAAAAATTTCCAGATAATGAATAAGGTTGGATACGCGATCCATTTTCTTTTGATATTTTTGAATCCACTATCCCTTTAAATGAAAAAGAAAAGTTAATGGAAGTTACAAGTGACGAAACACTGAAAATTCAATTTAAGTCTCTAACTATCCAAAAACTTTGGCTATCGATTGGAAACGAATATGCCGATTTGAAGAAGAAAGCAATTAAAATTTTGATTCAGTTTGCATCAACCTACTTATGTGAAACGGCTTTTCAAAATCGCCATTAAAACAAAACATCAAACAGGATGACTTACGGCTTGCGATTTCCAATACAGATCCGAACATAGAAGGAATCAAGAACTCTTTGCAACCGCATACCTCACATTGAATTCTTATGATGTAAAGATTTTCTAATGTATTTTTCATTTAAAAAAAATTTATACTCATATGCATAAATAAAACTATTACTTCTTGAACTATTTGTTTTTTTCAGGGTGTGCGAATTGAAATTAAAACATTCAAAAATAAGGGCCACATCTCCTAAACTACTGGAGTGATTTTAACCAAACTTTGCACACTCTTTATTTAAGATAAGAGAAAGGTCACTCTCAACTTTCCAAAGTCCAAAAGTTAGGTAAAATTTCAGTTAATTAAAAATTAAACAATGCGGTTTTTTGCGATATGTTTGGAAAATTTTATCACACGAAACTATTTTTACACCATATAAAATTTCAAAAAATTAGATTTCAGTGACAAAAATTTCATTTCCATACAATTTGTTTCTCTCATTTTAATAATTTTTTCAAAATTAATTTTAAACAGAATTCTTAACAATATTCTTTATTGTTGAAAAACAAGAATAATACGAAGAACTGTTGTCAGAATACATTAGCAGAATTCTGGACGAATGCCAAAAGAAAATTTTAAAAGTAGACTATTAACAATTTATATCAGGACCAACTATTGATTTGATTTATTTTCATGCTTTAAAATAATGAATTATTAACTATTTAATTTAATTGTTTCAAAATATTCATTAAAACCTTTCATTTACTTTAGAAATTGTTAATAAAATTTGAAGTAACTATATAACAAATAATAATTTATGGAGAAAACAGCTGTTTTTAAAAATCGTTTGTTTCAATTGATATTCTCATTTTAATTAAAAACGTTTCAGATCAGAAAAGGTATTTGTGAATTATAATTTTTATACAATAGTAGTTTTTACATATAAAATATTAGACATGAAAGCATTTTATTCCGGAGTAAAGCTGGGTATATCAGCTCTTTTACCGTTGAATGAATGCGGTTGATGGGAGCTTTTTAAGAAAGTATCGCATGCATAGGTTAAAACGAACTCTTAAGTTGGAGGGAGCGGGGTAAAAATCAATTTTCAGGCTCATATCTTATAAGTAATTCTTGCTGTCAAAAAACTTTCAATATAAAAGTAGTTTGTTATGATGTGATAATTCCCCTAATTCCGTAACTTCCCCCCCCCCCAATATATATATATATATATATCCTAACTTTTATCTACCAAATCGGCGCCCAGAGTCAGCAGAAACCGGCCGGTCGTAAACCTCTGGGGAGGGAAGGGATTTAACCACATGTACATGTAATCCTAATGTTAGGATCTCGAAAGAAAAGCTGAAATTTTTGAACTATTTTGAGTACATCCAGTCAATAGAACAAGAAATTGCCGAAGATGACGCCTTTGAAGTACTGAACTGCGACGATAAAGGCCCGACAGAGTGTCAGCTCACCGATGCCGAAATATGCAGTATGGTGTTGATGAACTCCCAAACTTCAGTATCCGATAGCGAGGAGAGCGAAGAAGAAACACAAGTGGAAGATAAAATACCAATTGACAGTTTAGTGGAAGTGTTGAACACCGCAATAAAAGGACCTGAGCAAAGGGACTTTATTAAAAACCTTAACTTAAAGTTACTTAATAAAAAACCGAAACTAATGAAGCAACTCACTTTAAATTAAATGTTTTGTAAAAATGTTAAAATTAATAAGAAATAATATTAATTATGTTCATAAATCGAAGAAAACAAGTAATAAATATTTTTTTAAAAAAAATTTAAATTTAATTCTGTGTTTTATGATGTTAGATTCACTTCTTAATATTGAAATGATCTAAGATCCGGAATTATCCCAAATCCGGAATTGCCGAAGTCCCGACGATTCCGGATTTACGACTTTCGACTTATATAAATATATCACATACGAAGCAAGCAGCAATTTTTAGCAATTCACAATAACTTAATCCCCTGAAGAAACGTTATTGTGCTTTAATTGCGTTTTCCATTTTACGTTTTATAATATATATATATATATATATATATATGTAATGACTTAGAAATTTTCTATCTTTAAAATAAATCCTTCTTAACTACAGTTATTTTTTAATTACGAACTAATTATTTCTACTTCAGTCCTATGATAAAAAAAAACACTTCTACTCTAATTAGACTCGCAAGAGTCGCAACATTTCTAGAGCCTCAACTTCGGTACTTCCCCTTTTTGGTATTATAAAAACTCTCCGCGTCTGCGTAATTCGTAATTTTTCGTAATCATGTAACGCATTGAGCAGTTCACGCCGTTTTTAGGCGTAATTCTCCACTCCTGGCCATGGATTTAATATTCCCCTAATCTTTTAAACGTTTAATCTTAATATATTATTGAGTACTCTATAACTTATTTGATTTTGCTTATCTTCGAAATGTAATAAAATGTTTTAGACATTTAACGACTGCAATCTTCTTCAACTACCTCTACACTTCACTTAACGGAACAACGTTACATACATACATATATATATATATATATGATCGGTGAAGATATGCAGAAATTTCCCCGGAAGTCGTGTCATGAGAACCATTGCAATAAGTAGACTTCTGAGGAATTTACCTAATTAAATGTCATGAAAACAGAATCTCAGCGTAAATATTGCAATGTGTGTAAACAATAAAGTCATCGGCTGTGTCTGTATTGATTAACATGTAATATTTCATTCAGTTGTGATAAACCAATGAAACAAATATCTAACACAGGCACATGCTGTCAGATATCAATGAAAAATTGTTTGAGTTTTCGCAATCCCAAAATTTCGTTTTCAACTGCAATAAGGCGTTTCATATCAGCGGAAGAAGTGCGCGTGTTTGAGGGTCACCTTGAAAACTTATACTTAAAAGAGTGACAAGGTGAGACAATCTGGTCATTATTATTCTATTTCCAATCCTATGCTCCTCCCTAAACATATTTGTGTCAATAAATAGCCGCTGATTTCTCTTTTAAACCTTCTTTATCATCCGCCTCAATCTGAATACAATTATGATCTTGATTAGATGATGTGTTCCTTTTCTTTTCACCTGTTCGAACATTTCTTTGTAGTTTCTTTTGTAGAGTTTTTTCTGGAATAAAAATTCTTTAAATCGTAGAATTTATTTTTCAAGCTCGATATCAAAATTAAATTTCGTGAAAGCGTTTGTTAGATTTACTAAAACATTTCGTGCCCTTTTTTACAGAACAAGATGAAGTGAATCGAACGAAGAACCAGCGGGAGTGGCCTCCCCGAAACTTTCTTGTATACGACCAGTAATGTGGGATGGGCAAATACCCAGTGGGTAGGTGAATATTTTTCGGGTATATAACCCAGGTATTTACCCAAGGCTTGGGTATTTTGAGAAAAAAATTATGAATGGGGATTTACAATGAAACATATAAAATTTATGTATTCCTAAAAACTTGATATTTTGCCAAAAAAAAGTGTATTTGGCGCGCATAAAAATTGCGAAAATACGCAATTTTTATTCGCGCTGAGGGTACCACAACTAATACGATTTTATTTAACATTTTTGAGTAAGAAATTCTGTTATAGATATCACATAAGATTTCAGCACACCTCTGGTTAATCAAAGTCGTAAATCCGGAGAATGTCGAAAGGAAGTTTCAATTTAGGGGGGTTGCCATAATTTCCGAAAATCGCGTTTGCCGTTCGCTACTACTTCCTTCGTAGACGGCGCGAAGGCGAAAGGAAATCATGAGCGGCTATATGGAGCGGTGCACCTTACACGCCCACAAATGTTATTAGCCAATCAGTATTCAGTTCGTGTATTTTTAACAGCGGCGGTAGGAACTCATTTTGGAATTTCTTAAAAGAAGATAGATTCCTAACATTCAATGAAGAAGCGAAGCTACTAGTTTTCGACTTTGCTCAAAGTGAAGCTACTAGTTTCCGACTTTGCCAAAAGCGAAGCCGCTGATGTTTTTATAAGTTAAAAAAATTTCCCCGGTTCGCGTACGCAAGATAACAATAAGATGTTCACCGACACCCAAAACAAAAAGAATCCTGATTGGCTATTAACATTGTGGGCGTGTAATGTGCACCGCTCGTAAGGAAATCATACCATATACAACCGCTTGGCGGTAGTTTACTGTCGCCAATACACAATAGCAATTGCAATTTCAACCGAATATGCAATTTGAACGCATTTTTTTAACCGATTGACACAAAAATTTAACACAAATCTACAATTAAGGTTAGAAAGCCACATACAAAATTTAGTTTTTCTAAGTAATTTTGTTAAGAAGTTATTGCATTCAAAAGTATGCGATTATACAGACCGACAGACAGTCAACCCTTTAACGGATTTGGTCCAAAATTTGATAAAAACATACATTCCTGATGATAAAAATGTGTACAAATTTTATCCACCTAGCTGTTCAAGTTTTTGAGTTACTACGTTCACATTAACACGTATATACAGACAGACTTCCCGTGGACGGATTTTGTCCAAAATCCAAAATTTGATCGAAACTTACAAATTATGTGTAAAGATCACGTACCAAATTTCATCCCCGTAGTTCTAATAGTTTTCGAGTTATCGTGTTCACAGACACACAGACAGACATAATTCTAAAATTGTGTTTTTCGGACTCAGGGAGGTCTAATATGTGGAGATTCGTCAAAATCTCGAGTTCGAATTTTTTTGACGATTACAGTACTTTCTCTTTGTATGTTTCGTATACGAGAAAGTAAAAAGCAGTCTATTTTATTTTGAGAAACATTACTTTAAAGTTACAAATCCAATGGGTGCATGCAATTTTATCCTTCGCTCAAAACATATATCTACTCTTGAAAACATAGCATTTTTCTTTTCTGATCAGAACTTCAATAAAATTTATGATTTATATAAATTTTTTTCTGTATGACACTGCTTAGCTGAAAAATTTGTTGAACTGTTTTTAAAAAGTTATTGCATTGTCAAACACACCAAAACAACTGAATTTTTTTAACACCTACTTAAATCGAGAGAAGATCGATTAAAGGGACATTAAAGACATCAAAGGGTTCAAAAAAGAGAGAGAGAGAGAAAACTAAGGTTATGTAGTTTTGTAATATGTGAGGAAACACAAGAAGAAGAACTGATCGAATGCATAAAATACGCATAACCATCATAATTCGGTTCATGCATTGTGTGCTGGTATGAATTTGAGTCAAAAGATACTTTTGCTTTAATTGAGCTTAGAGAAGTTGTGGGTCCAATTTGGGAAATCATTGGTCCATTCTGGGCAGCAAGTTTTCTTACTTGGAGCGTTAAGCTATTTTTTCCTGCTTTAAAAGTGTAGGAAAATCTATTTCACACAAGCTTATCAGGAGAAAATATTTATTTTACTATATTTAGACTTCAAAAATGTAAAAATGATAGTGTACTTATCTGCAATCCAAATGATGACATGCAGTATGGGATTCAACATCTTTTATTGCTTGTCGACATGGAGATCATGTTGTACACATAATAAATCATGATCTTACACTCAGCAGATATAATGATACATTAATGACTTCTAAATGTATTCATATTACGATAGTGTGCCTCTCTCTTCAGCATTCAACAGAGTGCACATGAGTTCTTTACTTAAGCTCCCAAAATGTGTCCTGAAAAATGGCCTGACACCTCACAGTGGGAGGGTCGCTGAGAGAACTGACTTTCTAGCTAATAGCAAGAAGTCAACTTGCAAGAAGGTTAACCGTAAATACAGCCCCCGACCTGCCAAAGCACACGGGTTTTCACTGAATGACAGTCGTGCGATAGCGACAGTACTGAGGTCGGGTCCTAATGGCCAACACAGCCTCACGGCCCAACCCCTCCCGTAGGAGGTACGTACTATCACTGGAGGAGGGCTGCCGCCCCCCCAATTCATGTGCCCCGAGGCAGGCGAGTTCCTTCATATACAAACCTGAGCAACTCATCCACACTTAGTGGTGCCCACTTCTATCGGGGGTTTGCAAGAAGGTTAAAGGTTGAAGGAGGGTCCTCCCCCATCCGGCCAGGCCCTCACAGGGTTCAATGGGCCGACCTCTCTTACTTTTGTGGGGAAGCTCGCAACAAAAAGTGTATTTCATGAGAAGGTAATTAAATTGTTTTGAAGATAAATAAACTATTAAAAATTCAGCTATTTGCTTTTTTCATTATTAAAATTACTCCTCTATCAACGTACCTTAAAAATGTCCAGATGCTCCAAATTCAGCAAAATGAATTCTCTTATTTTCTAAATCAGGAGTTCCCAACCTTTATTCCTTCCGCACCCCTTTAAATTTTTGCATCTGTCAGATCCTCCCCCCTCACCAACCATCCATCTATATAAAGAAGTTTTTATCAATAATTTTAAGGCCTTAGATTAACTTAAGAGCCAAATGACTCGAAATAATATTTGCCGGGCTTAATTTTTATTTTACATTTTATTGCGTTTTCACAAAAGTATTAGTTCAACGACAAAACAAATGAAACCAGTAATGTAATAATTTCTCATTAACTTATAAGGATGGCTAAAAATTACACTCCGTAATAATCAATTATTCAAGTGGTATAGTTATTAAATAACAAGTATTAACTTGGAGAAACAAAATTCTGAAACTTTTCTAATTGCTTATGTTCTCTCATTTCCGCCATTATCAACTTTGATTTAGCGTACCCCTAGGGGTACGCGTACCACAGGTTGGGAACCTCTGTTCTAGGTAAGAGATCGTTTGTTGTCTTATTTTCTACTTTTACTAGAAAATCACCCGTTGACGGGTGAAAATTGCCTCTTCATTCGAGAGATTTCCCTTCAAATTCGACGTGTTTAAATAGATATCTCTCGCATATATATTGATCCTCATTTATTAAATGTACTGTAGAGTTATTCATTATATAGTTCATTATGGGATTTTGTTAAAATAGTAATTATTTTTAGTGGAGGAAAATAATATGTATCATATTTTTATTTATGAATGTGTGAAGTTGGAAATTTCCTTAAAAATATTGTTTGAATGCATATTAAACAGTATACATTAATTAATTCATTGGTATATAGTTGCATTTTACATCGAAACTAGAGTGCTTTACAGTATTAAATAACTAAAATTTCTGTCAATCTATGCAGCTTATATCAATATTTTATATACTTTATTAATCAATGCTGTATTTTCGTTTTAACACTCTGGGTATTCATAAACTATTTTTATGTATGTGAACCATTAAAGACTTGCTGAAAAATATTTTGATATGCTGTAGGACTCTTAAAATCTAATTCAAAATTATATTGAATCATTGTGTGTATGTGCAGTAGAATGAAAAATCGTTCTGCCTCAATGTTTTGGATTTTTGCATGGCTTGTAAAAGTAGTATTTTTGGAGAAAAATCAATCTGGAAGAATATTTTGGTGTTTAGCATGACTAATAGTGTGGATTTTTGTATGTAAAGTGGAGAAAACTTCTTTTCACTACTATTTTTTGGCTCTTCCTTTTCAATAAGTATGCTTTTAAATATATTTCATGTTTTTTTTTATCCTGGAAGAGAAAATCTCGATTTCGAGAGGATTATCTAATATTTGTCGGTTTCAACAATACAAGCTAATTTTTATACTTTCAGTATACAATTATTAGCAACGATCATGGCTGATACATAATTATTTCATGAGTAATGAGCTGATGTGTTAAAGAAAGATGGACAATTAATTTTAGGTTATTTACTGTATACTCCAATGAATGCAAGCTGTTTATTGTTCAGGTAGATTTAATTGCACATGTTTACCATAAATAAAATGAATCTTTTCACTGTGCCTGGTGACGCATTCAGAAAATTGACTTTATTTTTAATGAAGCTTTTTTCTGCACTGTGTTTCCAAGTGTATACCATCAATCCTTGTTTATTAAATTTATCCTATATGATTTTTACTACTAAGAATATAAATCTCTTATTGTTCTGATAAATTTAAATGCATAATTTTATTTACTTTGCAAGCTGTGTTTCTATGTCTCATTTGATGAGAGAAAAAGTTGTATTTATTTCTTACATTAGCTATAGAGTTAGTCATGTTTTGCAATGTGGGATTTAGATTATATAACACTTAGGCCGCTATTAGCCGAGAGCAGCCAGTGGCGCCACTGGCTGCTTACGCGAGTCTCCTGCCATTATATCCAATGGATCCTATTAGCCTACGGCGATCGGTGGCGCAGCAGAGCAACATGTTGCCGCCTGTTGCCCTAGCCGGCAACAGTGCCGGCAACAGTACCGGCAACATTTGGTGGCCCAGATGTTTGACGGGGCATTGTAGTAAATGGAGCCTATTAGCCGAGGGCAACCGGTGGCGCTACTGATCATCCAATGTAGCTGCGCGCACATATGATACGTCATTTGGAAATCTGCTGTCAGCTCTATAGTACTTCATTTAGCTGACTATTGCATTTGCTTTTTTTGTGATATTTTTTTTAAATGGCCAAGGAATCAGGAAAGCAACAGATGAAATACTTAATGAAATTGTTTGAAAACAAAATTAATACTGGAGACTTCATTCTTGAAGTGGATTCCTGATATAAAATTGTGTGTGGTTATTAATTTTGACAAAATTATTAAAATGTAAGAAATAAATTGTACACAAATGAAATTTGTGTCACTGAAAAGCTAATTTTTTAACTTTAAATTAATTTTATTTATATTAAGATAATAATAATATATCGTTTCATGTTGAATCTATATTCATATACTTACTTAGTTGTTTGTTTCTATACATACTTTATTTACTACTAGTTGCAAAAAACTATTATTTTGAAAAAAAAATAGTTCACCGTTCACAGAACTACGAGTAAACAAAATAATAATAATTATAAAGAGAAAAAAAATAATTTAAAATTTCACAATATTTATAAAGAAATAATTAGCTTTAACTAATAAGTAACCACTTTGCCAGAATAAAACAATCGTACACTAAAACTTTAGAATGAATGATACAATTCATAATAAACGTGCTTTTTGGCTACAAGCTTTTATGAAAAGACATGAAGAATTTCATTCGCAAGAACTAATTAGAAAAAAAACAACCTTTTTAACATTTTATTTTTGACTTCGAATAACTAAAATAAATTAGAATTACAGACAATATTTTAACATTATTACAATAGGAAATTAAAGCAACCAAAGAAAAAATAATTGTGTCACCGACGACTTCACAATTGAACTATCAATTTTCACAGTTTTAGTTTCATAATTTTTTTATATTTTTCTGTTTTTCAAATACTTAGAGGCAAAACATAAAACACTACCGTCAAGAGACAGCAATATTCAAAGTTTTTAGTAATCAAAAAAATTAATTTTACTTTTGAACATCCACTAAGAGAGCTTCATCAACATAATGAAATGAATCCCGAACATGAGGCCTACGAGTTTAAACGCCGTTTCGAGACTTAGGCGTTATTTTTAAAAACTAATCTTAATATTTTGCCTATTAAATTTATTTTAAATACATCTGAGCTATATATTTTGTTAGCGTACAAACAAGTATCAAACTGTTTCATAAATAATAATTAACTAAGATACTAATTTGTCATGGAATGTATTAATATGCGAAGATAACTGAAAAATTTACTGTCATAGATCGTCGAACACCTTTTGCTTCTTTCTTTTTTAATAGAAAAGAAAGGAGAGGAAGTTCTTCCTTGGACGCTATTCTCTCAAATGACTATTTCCCGCAATTATTTCAAAGCTGCGCCACCAGTTGCCGGGTTTTAAAATACTTCGGCAACTGGCGGCTCAGCCAATTTTACAGCCATCTGCGCCGCAAGTTGCTCTCGGATAATAGCGCCCTTACTTCAGTAGAAAAAGAAATGTTCTTATCATTCACTTAAACTTTAAATTTTCCATAAGGAAAATATTTATATTTGATTGTGTAATTAACAGTTTCATAAGTTAATGCATTTATTTCTATAAAATTGAGTTTTTCAGAGAAATTAGTTCATATTACTGTGTTTAAGAAATTAGTTTTTGCAGTATTTAAGACTTTAGATTTCTTTATCAAGCTATACAGCTTATATTGAAATTTTATCCCCTATGTCCATTAATGCTGCATTATTGTTTTTTGTGTTCCGAGTATTAATAAATTATTTTGATATATCTGAACTATTAAATAGTTATGAAAACATTTCAATATGCAGTAGCTCTCTTAAAATCCAATATATAATCCAATCATATTGTTAAATAATTATAAAAATACACAGCAGTATATAAGTATTTCAGCCTACACATTCTCATATTATCCTATTTAGCCACTCTGTATCGCTAATATCGACATCTTTCTTATGTAATTAATTTACAGTGTTGCACAGTTTTGTTTTATGTTCTATACTGATTTTTATTTTAAAAGAAGCAAATCTTTTATTGGTCAGATAAGTTTAAAATATCCATATTTTTTACAATGATGGACCCTATGCTTAATTATGTTTTATACAATGGAAAAGAGTATTATATTTTGCAAAAGGATTTTTTTATGAAAATACAAGGTGCATTCCTTCTTTGATAACACTTTTATGCTTTGATACACTTCTTGATTATAACACTTTTGATCTGCATGGAGACAATATTCATTACTCTGTAAGGAATCCAGAAAATTGTCTTTGTAATTAATAAAGCTTTGTTCTTTGGTGTGTTTCCAAGTTAATATTACTGATCCTCATTTATTAAATATACTATAGAGTAATGTATTATATAGTTTATTATTGCATTTTGTTAGAATATATAGCAGTTATTTTTAGTGGGAAAAAATAATGTGCTTCGTATTTTTATTAATAAATGTGTGAAGTTGGAAATTTCCTTAAGAGCATGGTTTGAATGCATCCTTTCGTATATAGTTGCATTTTACAGAGAAATTAAGTGTGTTTTAACATGATTTTTTAAAATTTTTTTTTTTACAGTATTAAAGAATTTAAATTTCTGGAAATCTATGCAGCTTATACTGATAATTTATACACTTTATTCATCAATACTGTATTTTCGTTTTTACATTCTGGGTATTAAAAAGCTATTTGGTGTATGTTAACCATTAAAAACTTACAGAAAAATATTTTGATATGCTGTAGGACTCTTAAAATCTAATTCAAAATTATATTATTGAATCATTGTAAAAATCCACAGCAGTATAAAAAAGTTTCAGCCTATGCATTAATATACACTCTCTATTATTAATAACTACCTCTAACTTATTAAATTTGCTGAATTGTTTATTTTCTTGTTTTATGAGCTATATGATTTTTATTCCAAAAGATGCAAATCTCTTATTGGTCAGCTAAATTTAAAATACTCATAATTCTTACATCTTGAAAACTGTATAAATTATTTATTTTGTGTAATGAAAACTTTTTATGAATTTGCCAAAATACCATGTGTATGATAATAAGTTTTTAATACTTTTGATATGCATATGGCAGTATTTTATATACTTGGTTAACGAATCAAGAAAATTGTCTTTGTAATAAAGCTTTGTTTTGTGCGTGTTTCTAAATTTATATATTTACCATTATTTATTAACTATACTGCAGAGTTGTCTAATATTGTTCGTTATAGGATTTAGTTAAAATTTTTAGCAGTTATTTCTGTGGAAAAAAATTACCTAGCATTGTTTTTTCTAAATATGTGAAGTTATAAGTTTCCACAAAGAAATTTGAATGCATAATAAACATTTTTATAAATTAATGTATTCTTCTGTATATAGTTGTGTTTTACAGAAACATTAGTTCAGCTTACTTTGCTTTGACAAATCTTTACAGTATTAAAGATTTTAAATGTCTTTCAGTCTTTGTATCTTATGTTGATATTTCCTATACTTCATTCATCAACACTGCATTCATGTGAACCATTTAACAGTTGTAGAAAAACATTTTGATATATGCAATAAAACTCTTAAAATGTTAATCAAAATTATAAATGAAGTAAAAGTATATTGTTAATTGTGTTAATATACTTATTTGGCTGGTATAAGTTTTTTTTGTCAACTTGTTTTGGTAAACTTGTAAAAATATCTGAACTATAAACATTGTTTTTGCATTTTGATTCAAATATTCAGACACAAGTTGTCCCAAAATAATATAAAGTTTCATTGCTATTCTATGCAATAACACCATGACCATGATTTTTCAGGATGTAATATTTTAAAAATATATCCTGGTTGATAGTTATCAGTGTAGAGATGCGTTTTTGAGTTGTGTCAAAAAATATCAGAATAAGAGCTGTCTTAGGTAATATTTAATACTCTGTTCTGCATCCAGAAAACTGCCTTTGTGTTTACCAAAAGCTTTATTCGGTGGTATGTTTATAAGCTTATATAGTTATCTTTATTTATTAAATATACAGCAAAGTTATTCCTTTTATTGTTTCCTTATAGAATTTATCGAGTATTTATTTCACTGGAAAAAGTTGCCTAACATTGGTGTTTATAATAAGTGAAGTTGGAAATTTTTATAAAGAAATTTGAATGTATAATAAACAGTTTTATAAATTTATATATAACTCTGTGTATAGTTGAATGATACAGAGAATTCAATTCATATTAATTTGCTTTGACATTTATCTTTTACATCATTTAAAGATTTAAAATTTCTTTTGATCTCTGCAGCTTATTTTATATATTTCATTCACCAATGCTGCATACATGTGAATCATCAATCAGTTATTGAAAACCATTTTGATAGGTAATAGGACTAATAAATCTAATTCAGAATTATAGATTATTGTAAATTGTGTTAATGTACTTACTTGACTGGTAGAAGCTTTTTTTTTTTGCCAACTTGTTTTGGTAAATTTATCAAAATAACTGAATTATAAACATTATTTTTTGCATTTTGAATAAAATATTCTGATGAAATTAGGTTCAAAATAATATAAAGTTTTATATAATTCTATGCAATAAGACCATAATAAA
>BGPR01003997.1:31493-45857 GCA_013235015.1 Araneus ventricosus
AATAATATAAAGTTTTATATAATTCTATGCAATAAGACCATAATAAACCATTGTCCCTTGGGATGTAATATTCTTATCTGTGATGTTAAGTAACCATGAACTTTAATTGGAAATCAGAAAATAAATTCACATATTTGCATGAAAAAATTTAAAAGATGACTTCTTTTTCTTTATTTATACAAATCTATATGAAATTAGATGTTTTTACTTGAACGAAAATAAAAAGACTGTTGTTGCAAAACTGGCAGGAAAAGAAGCCTTGAAATAGTTTTAAATTATTGATATAATTGTCAAAATAACTTAACATTTATTTGTAGCAACATTTCATTCTGAGTTTCCTTTCCCTTATATTTTAAATGTGGGCCCCTAATGTGCTGCTTGTTAAAGTACACAAAACAATCTTAATAAAAATATTCTAACAATTTGTTGGCAAAACCAAGAAAATTGCTATATTTTGACATTTGATGTAATGTTTGTTAACTTCTTTTTAAATTTTGTTTAATGAATTCATAAAGTAACGAGTTGTAATAATAAAATATGTAGTAAAGAACATTAAATTACTCTTGTTAATGAACATAAAGTTTAAGCATGCTGTGTTCCATAGCATTTTATTTGCTATGAAACACAGAAGATATTATGCAGGCACTACTAGAAAGTTAATGCCAACTTATCAAAAAATGAATACCTCATTTTGTTTTCAAATAATGAAGAGATTGAGAGAAGCAAATCTACATTTTAATTGTGATATAAATGTTTAAAACAATTATTATCTATCTGATTATTTGGACAGTTTAAAATATCTGAAATCCATCAATTAAGCATGCATTTCATGAAAAGATTATATTAATTCTAAAATACTACCAAATAATATCAATAATTTATTACATTATTCTTATTTGGATTTGTCAAGACTATTATGCTTATGTTCTGACAAATAATAGCAATAAATTATTACATTACTCTTATTTGGATTTGTCAAAACTATCATGTTTATGTTCTGAACAGTTACTAGCCAGTAACACATTCAGTTGAAAATCAAAATTTGCTAAATTCAATGTTTACAACAAGTAACAAGTTTTAAATATGTAAATGTGATAAAATACTTGTGCTAATTTTTTTTAAATAAACAGAGAAGGAAGTTCTTACAAAAAATATCTCTAGTGCAATAGCATTTTATTAATAATAAATGGATTGCATGATTATTTGTTTTATTAGGTATTGGAGTACATAAAAATTCTTCCATTTTGCAGAAACGTTTAGTCTGATTTTTGTTTACACATGAACAGTTTGCAGTTTCTTCTTTTCAATGTTTTTAATCTATATATTTGTTAATGAAATAGTTTTGCAATTTGTTTAAGGAATATTGTTACACAGGCTTTAGTTAAAGCTGAATTTATTTGGAAACTATTTACGATACAAATATTAACTAATGTACGTCTAAATACCAATATAATTTTTTTTAATTGCAGCATACTATGAAAATTTAAAACCTACTTGCTTAATAATGTATCAAGACACAGAAACATACAAGTATTTATATGTGATTGTCACTATAAATCTCCATTTGAATACAATTATACTAGCATCTGAAAATCGAATCTTATCCATATGTGCTGAAAACATATGGATAAGAATAACATTTTTATAAAAAATTTATTTCGAGAATCCTAAATTGAGGCAACAGAAATATTCAAAAGTTACATGACAACAGTCAAAACAATAAACATTAGAAAGCGCTAAAATCAGCTGATAATCATGTGACACATTTGGACCAATACAAATCTACTTTGAAAATGATGGGACAGGAATAGCTGGCACCCTGGGTCACAGAGTGGGGCGTGACCTACGTAGGCTCCGATACCGAGGGCAACGAGTGGGATCGAGTAACTCTTGTTCGGGAATAAGAATTTCGTACAGCCGGATTTGGGTTGGGAGGCGTCACTTTTTCCGCATGTTAAAAAAAGTGACTTCTCCCAACCCAACCGGGGGTACCAGAATAGACCCCCAAGATTCAACACTCGATCACGGATTACTCGACTCCGGTGCCAACACGCTGTTTGGTGAATAGCGCCGTCAGAGTATCTAGGGCGCCCACAGGGATTCATAAAAAGAGATTTTCTAATGGCCGGTACGGTCCTTTGAGCTATATATATTTATTTTTCCTGGTATTACCTTAAAGATTTGGAGAACGACGACTGTGGATAAGGCAGAATATCTCTTTTTATGAATCCCTGTGGACGCCCTAGCTACTCTGAGAGTCTTGAAGAATGTTAGTGATCCTATTAGTCAACCATATCGTGCGTATGTGACAGTTCGTGGTCGCAACTTACAACACTCACTGTCTATGATCTCTGTGCATATCGCAAATGTACCTATTAATAAGACTTTTTTCACATACGTATTAATCTTTCATCCGTGTTCTCTGCACGCAAATGTAAGGTTAATGGTGATGTCTTTTCTGTTTGGCTACATTATTCTGATTCGTATTTGAGCAACGTACCTGTCTGGTTATTAACAAAGCCGTCACCATAGCAATCCAGCTACTAGGTGACATAACACAAGAAATCGAAGAAAAACTTGAATTTCTTGCCAGAAAATGAGCTATACCGTGGTGCAACCAAGCTTTAATGGATTCCTTTTTTTTTCTAAAAAATTTAGTATAGATATAAATATTTTCAGTTAGTTAATGATCTTAGTTCTAAAAGTCAGCTTAATTTGTCTGAAAATATTTAAGTCACAAATAAATATAATAGACTTTTCTTTGAAGTTTAAACAATCTTTATGAAATACCTTGTATGTATTTGGAGGGTCTGAATCGGTTACGTCCCGAATATTGGAAATCTTAATATTGGTAATAGAGTATGATTTTATGGTATTCAAAACTATCGTATTTTTTATCGTATTCAATCTTGATTTTTAGACCGAAGTCTCTTTAAATTAACTCCTTTTGTCGTAATTGTTGGCACAGAGCATAGAGACGGTTTATCTTCACTTCTTAGATTGATATAATTTTGTATCTTTAAATTAGTAACTTTCTATATCATTTCCTCTTCTTGGTCGATTTCCTCAGATAAGTTTTTGAATTTAACTTTTGTGTAGTAATTTTTCTTTAGTTTTAGGAAAGAAGTACTTTTGTCTTTTGGGATTTAGAAATTCACTTACTCCTTTTACTTTGTCGTATAAGAAATATTCAAAGAGAAAGTACTGTACTCCTACAAAAGTTCAACCTTAAAATTTTGAAGAATTTCCACGTTTTAGAATTTCCGGAGTCCGAAAAAAACTGTTTGTGGAACTTTGTCTGTCTCTTTGTGAGCACGAAATCTCAAAAACAGGATGAGTTTAATTGGCATGTTAATTTAATCACCAAAATTGTAGATCTTTATCAAATTTGGGACAATATATTTCAACAGGAGGAGGTATTGTCCCAAAATGCACCCTCAATTTTCTTAACTGTTTTACGAGACTAAACACAAAATCCGCCATATTGTACAAGTGAACACTCCCACTTACTTATTTTTATAATCTTTAGATTCGGACTGCATATTAATATACCCTTTAAACAAGAAGCAGACAATTATCGAGAAACGTATATGAATCTCCTAAACTGAAAGAGAATAATGACAAATATTGAAAGATTTTCAGAGTCAATGACTCTCAAAGTCTGAATAATGCAGATTCTCCTTTGTCAACAGTAGGATCTGCATTATCTTTTAATTTGAAAGACATTCTGTCAGGTTTTAAATTTATTTAGGACAGAAGACTAAGTGATTTGGCAGCTTTTCCAGAAAAGAGTTCTTGACAATTACTTGAATAACATAGAGAAGCTTATTATTAGGAAGGTAATGTCAGTTGGGATCAAGACCAGTACAAAGTTTTAATACCTAGTATTTTAGGCCTTCAGATGTGTTTTCGTACTGTATAAGGTCGTACACAGCTGTCCAAAAGTTGAATGCTCTGGTTTCTCTTCAATGTCGTGCTAATGCAAAAAATTTGGAGTTGATATGGATGCAATGGTTCGCAATCATTTGCGGAGAATAGTGGGGCATGTTATGGCCCACGATAATCGTCGGAAGTCACCAGTGAAGATTCGGTCACGAGGGCATTTAGGTGAACGACCAGAAAGTAACGAAGACGAAAAGGGATTTCGACTCATCCCGTTTCACAGAAAGCATATAATGAGTTGAAAATTTCGTCAGTGGGTTTGTTTGATGTGCATAATATTTACACGCATTTTCGTAAAAATAACACAAATATTTGGGAAGATATAAAGGTTTCTTTAAAAAAATCCCATTTTTTTCCCGCATATTTTTTGCTTATAACAAGCAGAGTTTTCAACTAAATTATACGAAACTTGCAGAATATGTTAGCGACAACAATATGTTAGAGAAGTATTGTATTGAAATTTGAAGTAAATACCTTAAGGCATAACATAGATGAACTAGCAATCAATCGAAACACGATTCAAAGATATCTGGAACATTTTCATAAGAAGAAGGCTACCAAGATTAAAGAATAATTTAAAGGAAATGACCCTAGTTTCGTATCCTTTCTTTGTGATGGTAAATTGCTACCTGTTTTAAATGAGCGAGATTTAAAAAGTGAAAGGCTATCTATCATTGTTACATATAAAGATCAAGAAAAATTTGTCGGGTGCCAAAATTAGAAAGAGGGTCGTTATAACGAGCATCGACTGTTTTATCAAAAATTGCTTTATTAAAACTGTAAATTATTATAGCAAAATAATACAATTTCTTTATTTGAATGACAAATATACAATTTTAAATGCCTAATTTTTAGCATTTTATTTCTCCTACATTTTTATTTAATCCTTTGCGGACGGTGACTTTTTTTAAGATCACTCAGATCAGAATGGCGCACTTTATGCGACGTCCCGTTTTTCTCAACTCTACGCTTATTTAATTATACACAACTTTATTTTATGGTATAATAAGATTAGAGATTGAATAGATGTATGATACAAACGTTTGTGTTCGAGTTTGAGTCTCTGTAATTCTTCGTGAACTGGATTGCTCAGAATTAGATTACTGGTCGCTGTACTCAGTTACTTCTCCATTGAGATTTAATGCATCAAATTCGTCCTCAGCTTGTCTCTCCTAAACTTAATTTTTCGAAAACAGCCGAATATTGCTCTGCAGGGATAATTTCCAGCAGTTTCGTGATAGCCAGTTTGGGTTATGAAGAGCATTTCAAGCACGATTAAACCAAACTGACCGATTCATTGTCAGTAGAAGTGTCGGAGACAGTAGGAGGAATGTTAATATGAGATTAGAGAGGTGGTGACCTCTCCACCTTCGATAGTTTCCATTCAGCTTATCGTACGTACCCACTGGCGCACTCTATACGCCATACCTGTCCGCAATGGGTTAATGAAGCTGGATGCGGCACAGGTTAATCTTTGTATATTGAAGAAATATTTGGTATACTTGCATATTATGGTAAAAGGAAAAAAATTAGGGGGTGTGCGCTTAAAAAAATCTTAAGTAAATTTTTGGCTATTATAATAAGGGCCACCCTAATACGTAGCCACAATGACTTTTATTTATATTAAGATAAATCCAAACTATTGCTTGCATAAAAAAGGTTTTTGTGAAGATTTCGTCACAATTAATTAAATATTTAATTTAATAGTCAATTTGATAATTAGTTAATTTTACAGATTACTTTAATTTGATATATAATTAAACATGTCGCCACCAAGATTAGTTTAATAAATTTAATATGAAATAGACAAAAAAGATATCTAAGTAAGAGAGTTCCCTTTTTCTTTATTGATATTGAAAAATAGCTCATTAACTTTAAAATTGTTTTGGCGTTTTCTCCCTGACTATTTGCTTTTAACTGACGATGGAGATTTAAATTCACTGTTCAAAATGGCTGCATTCATATTCTATATTTTAAACACAAGTATTTAATTTTCCACTCACGATATTTAATAATTTTTATTCTCTTATGTGCTAAAAATTTAGTGACAATTGCCTCTGTAACCAGGGGGTTCTCTAAATGAGCCCATTCTAGTAGTGCTTAAATGTTTCATGTCATGTGATTTTAGCATATGACAAAGTAATGTTCACACAATTATATGGTAACCTAGGTTAAATAAACTAATTTTTAAATCTAGAGTCGTTCTTCATTCGTGTCAATTTCTTGCTAGTGTTTCAAATAGGCTGGCTTAATGTTATCTAGGGGATAGTTACACTGCTGGGATGTTTATTTCTTTATGACTCCTACCTGTTGAATGATTATGCGTTGGGATATAACAAAATTGAGAAATTTACTGGCCAATAAATCTAGCATAAACTTTTGAATAAAATAACAAAACCTTGATATAGTAAAAAAATTAAATGTTATGTGTGTGAAAACAGAATCACGACGTAAATATTGCAATGTTTGGAAACAATAAAGTCATTGTCAATGTCTATACTGATCAATAACATTAACGTAAAGGAATCTACTTTTGCCTTCCAGGTTTCCGAAAGGGAATTTTTTATTATTAAGATTATATTAAGAAAAAAAGAGTATCTTTCAAAAGTGTAGGGCACCACCGACGTCTTTTTTTTCCTTCTTAATTTCTCAGCTTTAGCCAATCATTCGAATTTCCTCATATTTTTTTACTATATCAAGGTTTTATCATTCTACTCAAAAGGTTATGCTAGATTTATTGGTCAGTACATTAATTTTTTTATATCCCAACACATAATCATTCAGCAGGTAAGAGTCATAAAGAAATAAACACCCCAGCAGTGTAAATATCTTCAAGATAACATAAGTCAGCCTATCTATAACAGTAACAAGAAATTGACTCTTGACACGAATGAAGTCAGACTCTAGATTAAAAAATTAATTTATTTAATCTAGGTTACAATATAATTAATTGTGCGAACATTAATTTGTCATACGGTAAAATCACATGACATGAAATACTTAACCTCTACTAGAATGGGCTCATTTAGAGAACTCCCTGGTTGCAGAGATAATAGTCACTAAATTCTTTAAACATAAGAGAATAAAAATTATTAAACATTGTGAGTTGCAAATTTAATAAGTATGTTTAAAGCATAGGACAGGGGTTCTCAACCTGTGGTGGGTATGCGAAATTAAAGTCGGTAATGGCGGACACAAGAAAATAATATAAAGGATTAAAAAAGCTACAGTATTTTCCTTTCCTAAGTTAGTGTGAAAAGTGAAAGTTGTGCTAGTCTAAAACCTACGCTCAAAATAAGAAAGCATAAGAAAACTTGGTACTGTTCAGAAACGGATTCCGAGACTACCACTTTTGGACGATTTTACACAGGAAAGGGGTATCAGGCAATGAGTCATATGATCGCATTTCCAGAGTTCTTTGTGAGATCACGCTCGGTAAAATGTAAACATTACCATTCTTCACTTTCTCCCTATTTTGATGAAAACATCTCCGCCCGGAGCATGAGCAAATGGAATCCTCTCAAAGATTCTTGCTTTGACGTTCTTATTAAAAGCATGATTAAACGCAGGCATCATTAATTGCTCGACTGGGTTGCATAATAAATAACGACTGTTCATATAAATCAAGCTTTGTGTTTTATGGGTGTTCAGTTTCATTGGTTTGGTTTGTTTCGTTGCACAAAACTGGTGTTTGTAGGCTATGCGTGCTCAATTTGAAGTGCTTATCTTTAAAGTGACTTCAAGTTGATATTTTTTTGATTTCTCGAAGTTGACAAGTGGTTGAAAACTGGAACTCTTAAGAGATCGGCATCTGTAACTGAAATTCGAACCACCGATTCGGCAGCTTTGGAGATAAGTGTGGATCAGCAAGATGATAATCATGAAGTGCAAAGGCCGACTGATTGGCCTGTTGAGGTAAGAAATAAAATTGATTATGTTAAAAAAAAACTCAAAACATCAGTGCGCCTCCGAAAATTATTCTAACGAATACTTAAAATATGGATTTTCCGCCACGGGTGATGAAGCTTGTCCAAATCCACTCTGCGTTCTTTGTGGAGAGATATTGTCAAATGGCAGCATGAAACCATCTTTGCTAATGTACCATTTAGCGGCTAATTCAACTAACACCCGATTGTTCAAATCTTTGTGTGGAGACATGGGCAGCCTACATACTACGTTACTTTTGCACACAGAAGTGAGGAAAATGGCTTTCGCGAGGAAATGAACTCTCAAGATTGTTATAACTGACACATGAAGTTCATATGTTTCTTGAAGACCACACTTTTACGTTGAGCTCTAAATTTTATGAAAGTGAATGGTTGCAGCAGCTTGCGTACTTATGATATTTTTTCAGAAATAAATAAACTTAATTTCGGATTGCAGAACTATTCATAACCATTTTTAAGGTACCGGACAAAATAGAGTCTATGATTAAGAAGCTGAATTTTTGGGAATCCTGTATATATATATATATATAAAAAAAGAAACAATATGAAGTTTTTGAGACACTTCACAGATTTTTATCTGAGAACGAACTTAAATTAACAAAACAAGTGAAAACTAGTATAATAGCACATTTAAAAGGACTTAAGTTGCCATTCAGACAATATTTTCCGAAGCGCAGTGATGCAGATATGTGGATTTTAAATCCATTCAACGAAGCGTTTTTTGAAAAAGCTGAAAAATTAACAATTTCTGAAAAAGAAAAATTAATTGAACTTTTCACTAATTCTTCATTATAATCTGAATTTTTTAAAAAAGAAACTTGATTGACTTCTGGGTAGCAGTGAAAGAAAAGTACCAAGAAATCGGTGTTAAAGCAATAAAATATTTAATGCCTTTCACGAACACAGAAATTTGTGGAAAGGGAATTCTCGTCTTATGCATATATTAAGAATAAATATCGCAAAAAGCTTGACACAGCTCCAGACATAAGATTATATCTTTCTTCATTCGAATCCAATTTTATAAAACTCAGCTCCATGAAACAAGCTCAAGGATCGCATTGGAATTTTCTTGCACTTGAATAACTGATTATTACGAAGTGTAATTTTTAGCTAACTTTATAAGTTAATGTGAAATTATTACAATACTGTTTTTATTTGTTTTGCCGTTTAACTAATACTATTTTAAAATTGGAATAAAATATAAAATAAAAAAATAAGTTCTGCCAATGCCATTAATTCTCGTTATTTGACTCTTAAGCTTACATACGCCTTTAACATTATTGATAAAAACTTCTTCGCATAGACGGATGATTGGGGGGTATGACAGTAGGGGCAGTGGCGAATCCGGGGGGGTATCGGGCTACAGCCCCCCCCCTCCAGAGCCAAGCCAGAATTCTTGATTTTATTTAAAATCATTACAACTGTCTTTTCTTAATTTCCCTCTTTTAAAAAAAATAATAAAAACGTTTCAACAGTGCTTTCTGGCTATACAGACTCAAAAATTTTCCTACTTTTGTAGTAATTCCACTTGTATTTGTAGTTTTGACGCGGTCGAAGACATTTTTTGGCTCGTTATTTCATTCTAACTTTTCTTAAATTATCGAAAGTATTGTGTTGCTCTTTATGATTCTTATTGTCAGGGTGAGTAAAGTCTGCAAAGTTAAAGTGTTTTGGTTTACTTTAGCCTTGAGGTTTGACATTCGTCACGACGATGCAAAATTTTTATGCCCTAAGCCCCCCCAGACCCGAATCCTAGATTCGCCACTGAGTAGGGGGTACGCTAAAATGAAAAGACTAATCAAGGGGTACGCGAGGGATAAAAGTTTGAGAACCCTTGACCTAGAACCTCACAATACGAAAATCTCCATTACAAACGTTTTCCTAAATTAACATACCATGCTCAGATGACTCAAATTATTTTTGTTATGTCCATCCATCGTCAACCTTAGCCGACAGGACCAATTGCTCTCAATTTGGCCCCACGCCAGATTTCTGTTTACTCTCGTCTCAGTGGCGTAACTAGGTTCAATGAAGGCACGTGTCTTGGGATGAGCAATGAAGGCACGTGTCCTGGCGTGGCGTTCGAAAACTACCTTCGAAGGTCATGTTTCCTGTCGCGATTACCGGAGAGAGAAACAATGAGTTTAAGAATTTATGAGGTACTTTTTTCTTGCTTTCTCTTATAAGAAATATCCATTGTAATAATCAAAAAATTCGACTTCATATTTTGATGAATCTTTTCGTTTTAGAAAGGGAAGTTTTAAAAAAATTCCATTTTTGGAATTATGTCGGTCTGTCTGTCTCAGAGCCGTACCGAGGTGATCCTGCACCCTTGGCGAAACTGGCAAAGCTGCGCCCCACCCCCCTCCTGACGTGACACATTTTTATTAATTTTTCATCCCTTCTATAAAACTCCTACCTGGAAAAAAACTACATTTCTGCAAATGTTTTTATACACAAATTTAGCATATTTTATGATTTATTAAATATGTTTAATAAAAATTAAGCATTCTTAAAAATATTTTAGTGAACTATATTCATGAAAAATACTATACACAACAAAATAAATGTATCATCAAATAAATTACAAATTGCACATATTTTCTAAAAGAGAGAAAATTAAACAAAATCTATATCTTAATGCTTATTGCAGCTATTGAACATTGGCTTTTGTGTGATGCATAATAAAGAAGAGAATTTATTTGCTTCGCACTATTTATAGTGTATAGTACATAAATTACTAATTAGAAATAAAAGAAATTAGAGCTGAAATTAAGAGTTGAAATTATGAACTGAATTCAAATTTTATTAATATCAAATGACTTTTTATAAATCAGAGGTTCCCAATCTGTGATACGCGGGGGACAAGTTAGAGGTACTCAAAAGCGATTTTGGTAATGGTGGAAAACACAAAATATAAGAATATTCTAGAATTTCTTTTCATCAGGTTCGTTTGAAAAATGAAAATCTTAAGAGTTAGAGAGCCTAATTACGGAATTAGAAAAAGGAGAAAGTAGATTAATATCTAATAATTGAGTGATTGTTAGTTTTTGTCATATATATTAATATGAAATTATTACAATGCTATTTTCATTTGTTTTGACATTGAACAATTACTGTTTGGAAAAATGGAACAAAGTGTCAATAAAAAAATCATAAATTTTATTAATTTCATAAGAGTCGTTTCATTCTTAAGCTAATCTAAGTACTTGGCGTTATTAATAAAAACCTCTTTTCGCGAAGAGGTGGTTGGGTACGGGGATTGACAGTAAAATAATAAAAGTTCATTTACATTTTTTTCTTAGTCAAGATGTCAAAAGAAACCCTCCATGAATACAATAATTGAGAAATTAACATGATACTAAGAATCTGTAATTCGATAGCAAAAGATAAAACAAAATTCATATGTCAATTATCTCATTATAATTGAAGAGAGAAAATATTATCATTAGTGGCGAAAAAGAAAATATTTCACTGTATAAAACTTACCAAATGAAATAAAAATCACTTTATTCAATGAGCTTGGGTTGAAGAAAATATTTCAAAAAGTATATAAGGAAAAACTGCGGGTAAGTGAAAATCTACTTTGGAGCTAGAGTAGTTAAATGTATCAAAGAGACTACATTTTGTTCACCTTAATGTTTACAATGGTTAAGGATCATGTGATTTAGTATCACAAAAAGCCATCAACCCGCCCTGCCTTGGCACCCGGGTTTACACTGAATGACCGGCCGCCACGACTTCATTGGGCACTGTGGTCCCCACGTAATAGCCCTCATTACAAGCGGCTCATGCGACGACTTTCCATTTTACCGGGGTACGACCCGTCGTCGGAGATAGACCCTAAGAGCCATACCAAGGGAGCGAGAACATGCTTACTTATACGTCAGCTTCTCATCCGTAATATATAAAATAAGGAAATTAATGATAATGTGATTAAATAAGGAAATTAGTTTGTCATTTTAAAATTGAAAAGTATTGTTGCAAATCATACAATTTCTAAATTTCTTTAAATTAAAGGGGGAAAAATTTAGTTATTAAATTGGTATAATTAAAAAAATATTTTTTTGAATTTTAAAATGACGTAAAAATTCATTTTTTGAGATAATATTTTGGAAAAATACGGCGAAAGAACTGTAAAATCCTGCATACTTTTTTATTAACTGAAATTTTAATTATCTTTTGAGCTTTGAAAAGTTGATAGTGATTCTACTCTTGTTTTGAAGAGCATATGGGCCAAATTTCCTCAATATCAAGCTTAAAATGGCGATTTTTTAAAAAGACAAATAATGTTCATCTTTGTATACATTATTGTAAAGTAAAATTGTATGGTTAAATCAGTTACAATTATCATGAGAAGTAAAATCAAGGGGATCATGAATTTGGTGTAGAATAGTTGGATTAGATTTTTTACGCAATAAACTCTAACAGCGAAATACTATAATGTTAATTTTATATTTTGCTTGTAATCATGCTTTTGTATGTATTTTTTACTACTAATAAAAGCACATGTATGCATAGGTGACTGTCTGTTGGCGTTTTACAAAACAAACCGTTGAGCCTAGAGTTGCCAAATTTTGTACAAGCGTACTATGAAGGGTGGCAAAGTACACCTCAGTGAGTTTTTTAAAACTTTAATTAATTAAAACTTAAGAAAGAATTGGGGTAAGAGGGTTCAGCGATAATGGTCGGAAATATTGTCATTTAAAAATAATTTCTACACCGTCTTACATTTAAAAAAAATTATCTTTCAAATGATAATAGTCTATTTGTCGTGTAATTTTTTCTAAAACTTGACAATTTTTAAAAGAAATATTTTATCTATTATTTACAACAATGCTAGATTGAAAGTCAAACCAAGTTCACTGATTCATCAAATCAATAATTTAATATTTCTCTTAATGTTTAATTTAATTTTGATCTCAAGTTAAAAAACATTATATAAAAATTTATTTTGATTATTACAATATAAAGCCTTCTTTTGTTGTAATGAAATGCTGCCATTTTAGTTGCTTTTCCAGTTTTTTTAGTCTAATTTTTTGTTAATTCCTTCCTACTTGAAATAAATTTATTTTTTTAATAGATTTACTATATTATTGCGATAGATTTACTTTTCACCTATGATCTAAAATTCATTTTTTCACTTAGAGCAGATAATCTTCAATGGAAACCATACCATCTATTTATTTGCAATAATTAGGTAAAACATTCAAGTTATAGTCAGATAAATAAAGTGTAATAAATATAATTTAAATCTGAATTATGTGTGATCGAAATAAAAATTAATTTTCATTGAATTTAATGATATTAAAGAGCCATTCTGCCTAAGATTATTTAACAATTGAATGTAAAAATAAGTCATTAATTTTATTAGATGCAAAACATATTGCCTTAATTTAGTTCAAATTAGCTTGCGAAAAATTAAATAAGTTGATGTTTTTAAAATTCGTTGGCATAAATAATATATTAAAATTGGTTGGCATAAATAATATAATTAATAAAATGGGCGAATCAGCTGGCAGTAGAAGGCGGCTAGTATTTAATACAACAAAACCAATTTAAAAATACAGAAATAATTCGAGCTCACCTCTTTAAAACTAATTTATCTCCTTAGAAAAGAATGAAAATGTCCAAGTATTTCTTTATGCGCCCACTCTCTGATGAAACAAAAACAGAAATGCAACATTTCCTTCGTATTATTTGCCACTAAAGAAACACCAAAGGACCACTCTTCCAATAAGGACGAGGCCCCTTTATCCTTCCTACAGTATAGAAAACAAAATAAAATGAGACCTCCTCACCCTGAAACACAAAACTCTAAGAAAAAGAGCGATTCCCCTTTTCCTTTGCGCTTTTAATAATCAAATTACGCGAATTTTTTGCAGTGATTCTTAAGGCAGGCGAGTTTTCTTGTCCATCTATTTTGCGACTGTAAAATGAGATGCAAAAAAGAAGAAAAAGCATGTTATTTTGCCATCTCTAGGCAAGAATTACACAAATTGTCAAAGAAAGACCCTTTTCGGCTTTCTCGAGGGACCCTTTTTTCCTGCGGCAGCAAGAAACTTAAAGTTCCAAGAAAAGGCGCAGCTGGCAACTTGACCACTGTACAAAACAACTAGCGACTCCAATAATGTTTAGTGAGTCACTGAAGACTCATTCTGAAATTCTTTTTTTATTTTCACAGCAGATCAAAGTTTTAAAATGGCCATTTTTGCGCCCCCGTTCTGCCTGCGCCATTGGCGGGGGCCAATCTCGCCACCCCGTCGGTACGGCCCTGGTCTCAAATAGTGATGTGTTTGATTCGTTCCTTTCGCGGATCCGGATTCTTTCAGAGTCAAATAGATTTATTGCCCATAATTATTTTAATAATAACGTCTTTATTATTGAACTTATATTTTAATATAATTATGAATCATAATTAATAACATTATAATTTTAATTAGATGATTAATTAAATTGATAATAATTTTAATTA